>PVIR01001722.1:30270-116372 GCA_004026965.1 Petromus typicus
TAAACTGTTGACTTCAGGTCTTTTGTCATAGTAATAAAAAGCTGACTGATTTACCGGGTGTTATATGTTATATCTGACTTAATTTTTTTTTTTTTTTTTTTTAGACAGGGTCTCGCTTCGTAGTTCAGGCTGGCCCTGAGCTCAGCCTCCAACTCACATCACAGCAATCCTCCTGCCTCTGTCCCCCGAGTGCTGGGATTACAGGCGTGAGCCACCCCGCTGGGCACTGTGGTATGTGGTACTGGTTGCTGCTGGGTGTGAGTTTCCACACCCAGTATTGTATGTGGTTACCAGGGATCAAACCCGGGTCCTTGCGCTTGCAAGACAGGCGCCAGAACCACTGAGCTAACTCCCCGGCACCTGACTTAATTTTTTAAATTGTGGGATAGGATAGGTATAATCACCTTAAAAATGAAAATATTCATTTCTGAAATATCAATTAACTTGGAAAGTGGGAGGCATTCCTTTCTGAGTTCATTCACTTTCCTTTTCATTAAAGTTTAGAATGTGACCTCTGCATTTTTTCTTTTTCCCATCGTCAATGCTCCAGGTCTATTTATTACTACTTTTTTTTTTTTAACTTTCTGGATCTCAGTTTTTTCTTTT
The DNA here is from genome assembly GCA_004026965.1 of Petromus typicus. Classification (NCBI taxonomy): domain Eukaryota; kingdom Metazoa; phylum Chordata; class Mammalia; order Rodentia; family Petromuridae; genus Petromus; species Petromus typicus. Next base: position 30,877 of record PVIR01001722.1, read on the forward strand.
TCTTTACGCATTACACATGAGCATCTGTGGGACTTTCTTGTCATCTCTTTATGGACAGGCTGTGAAATGAAAGCCCAGAGAAGGCCACTTCTCACCCACTCCAGAAGCATAAGAACGGTAAAGAAAATAAAGTTCAATTCTTGCCAGTGACAGCCACAGATAATAGATACTATCAAACACAGAATTTGAGAGTGGATTGTAAATCAAAACAACACAATATGCAATCAAATGGATAGGGAATAGGAGTAATAAAGGCACTTTCCATCTATATATTTATCCACTCTCAGCAAAAGACACTAGCTCTAGAGAACTGAGCTTCCTAGAAATGCCCAATCTCGTTGTGGGTGAAGTTGGATGCTGACATGTTATTTCACACACAGGCTCCAAGCTGCTGCTCTGTCCTCCATGGCGGACTCCAGCAGCCCCCTGAGAGGGCTGTGAAGAAGGATGCATGCTTGCAGCCCCACAAGGAAGGTGCTAAGGTCCCGCAGGGGAAGCGAGCACCAGAGTGGAGGTTGACAGAGGCCTTGATGGTCAAGGGCAGAATGTCCCCTCGCTGTGCTGGGAGGAGGAGCTCGGTGTCACGTTCCTATCACCACGGTGTGAAGCTACTTAAGATTTTAAAAGCCTCCTTTATTCTGAGGGACAGAGTGAGAAAACCCCAGAAAGCGGTGAGTTTTGCTACTTGGTGCTAATTGCCCAGTTATAAGACAGTTCCCCAAATCTGGAGAATCTAGCAGGCTTCTAAATTAGCACTTCGTTGGCTCTGAAAATATGGTACCAATTAGTAGCATTAAAAAAAATGCAATAATTAGACACGTGAAACATCACATGGCTCTGTGCTGCTAAGTCAGATTTACTTTAGTTCCGAGTTCATCCAGGTCTCCAGTGTAATGGCTACTTTTTGTCAAGGAGTTCATCTTTCAGCCTTGATGCCCATCTTGGGTCCCAGATGGCTGGCAACCCAGTGAAGTTAAGCCTGCAGGCCGCTGTGTCAGTGCTGTCATCCCTGTGCTCTGTGTCCAAGGTTGAGTCCAGCCTACAGAGTGTATTAGTCAGCCTTCCACCATTGGGAGGAAATGCTCAACCCTGCCCAACTTACAGAGGAAAGGTTTCAGAGATTCAGTGTATGATCAGGTGGCTCTAGGAAGATAAATCACAGCAGGAGAGGATGGAGAAGAGAGCTGCTCAACTCATGGCTTCCAGGAAGCAGAGAGGAGATCCACAGAGGGAGGGACCAGGATCGAACAGAGTTCCCAAGGTCATTAGCTGACAGAATCAGCCAACATGCATTTGTGTTGTGGGAGAAACATTTCTGCCAACTGAGAACTCTCCAAAGCATTGAAGATATTTGATTCTGTAGCTTGTTCTACCCTGGGCTGTCAAGCAATTCCATGCTGCTTTTGAGCCCACTGTTTTGCTTCACATCAGATAGACTTTGAAATCCACACACTATCACACCTGCCTTTAGGAAGGAGAAGGAAGACAGAAGAGAGAGGGAATGCAAAAGGTAGCTGAACACAGAAATAAGACTAGTAAGCTGAGCCTGAAATGAACGTTGGCTTTGTCAAACCATCAAATATGATGACTTGTTGAATTGCATAAAATCAATGGATAAAAATACTGAAATTATGCATCAGAGACTTTAGTTACAAATGTACCAGGAGCAATATATAGTTGCAGTTCAAAAGAAATATGATAGTAGTTTGTTTTATATTTTGACTTGCTAATGAGAATTAAACTTTTATGGTACTTCAATTGTACTACATCTCAGTTAATAAAGGAAAAAAGTTTAACAAAATTGGCTCAACACATAAGTAGACAGAAAGGAGAATAAAAGAAGCAGAAAACATTCCACTAAATCAAAAGCAAAATGTTAGATAAAAAATCCCAACACACCAGGATATATTCCAAGGAACTTTACTTGTAAGAGTCCAAATATCCATTAAGAACATGTAATCTTGGAGCTCTAAGTGGCGTAATTGGTTAGTGCATGGTACTTATATAACAACGTGTAGCATATCTCTACCACCTGATATTCCTTAGGAATAAGATAGTGAATTATTGACATATTCATCAACATGAATAAAGTTCAAAACAATTAGGTGGCCGAAAGAAGTCAGGTAAAAAGAATACAAACCACAGTGTTTTACTCACATAAAATTCTACGAAATGTAGACTAATGTTAAGTGACACCAAACAGGTAAGCACTTGCCTGAGTGGAAAGAGCAGAAGACACAAGGATCAGCAGAGGTCAAGACGGTCATTGTCTTCATTTCACTGATGGGAAAGCCTTGGTATCTGTCCAGACTATGTGCAGTTTGTACTCTAAAGCCTTTTTATAAAGAATTCTTGGCTGCTTCTCCTACCCTATGTGCTGCATCCAAAAAACTTACTACAAAAATAAGGAGATTGATTAAAGATCAAAATCTAGGGTCCACAAGTGAGCTACCAGCTTTTGTAAATAAAAATTTATTGTGACAGCTATATCCATTTTTCTTTGTATGGAATGTGGTTACTTTTATGTGACAATGGTAGAACTGAACACTTTTGACAGAGATCATGTGGCTGCAAACCTAAAATATTTCTCTTCTGGCGTAGAATTCTGACGACTCATGAAAATTACATTGAAAGTAAAAGGGAGAGCCAGAGATTTATCTCAGTGCTTCTGGCACCTGCCTTGCAAGGGCAAGGTCCCACATATAATAATGCTGGGTGTGGTGTCTCATGCCTGTAAGCCCAGTACTCAGGAGGCAGAGGCAAGAGGATTGCTGAGTTCAAGGCTGAGTTTAGGACCAGCCTGAACTAAAAAGCAAGACCCTGTCTCAAAAGAAAAGAAAGAAAGTAAATGGATATACCTTGAGGACATACTCAAAGGCGAGATTAACAGGTCACAGATGTGTAAATAGTATATCTTTTCTCTGGTATGAGGAAAATGAAGTTGTAAATGAGTTGTAGTATGTATAGTTGATATTGTGAAGTAGAAAATATTTAAAAGGAAAGGGTGTAAGGGTAAATAATGAGGGGAAAACAAATGTGGTAATAATGAAGAAAAAAACAAAGATTGTGTATATGAGGGTGGGGGGATGCAGGATGGGGAGAAAAGGGAAGAAGTGAGAATCAAGTCATGTCATATTCTGGTACAAATGCATAATGTTGAATGTGATTATGATATGTATTCATAATGTACCAATAAAGATAATTTTTAAAAAAGAAAGAAAGTGAAAGGGAATCATGCATTTTTAAAGTAGCTTTGCTATTCCATGAAGAATGAGAAGAAAGACACTTGAAGATTCCAAATATACAGAACTTATTGGAAGATGGCAATTCTCATTGCCTGGGTTTGATCAGCACATTCTGTATCAGTGTCCAAGAAGCATACCGTATTCCATAAATATGTGCAATTATGTTAATCATTTAAAAACATTTATGAATAGAAAAAATGGAAAAATATAAAATATGGAGGCATGAAAATTAAAAACTAGAGTAGTTATATTAATAAATATCAGACAAGGAGGACAGAAGTCTACTAAAACATTAGGGAGAATATGGAGATATGTTACATAAAAGGCTCATCGATTGATAAGACTTTACAATACTAAATAGTTGTACACTTAGCAAAAATACTTCAAAATAGCTGACACAAGCGAACAAAATGGGCAGGAAGTAGACAAATCCAAAACATAGCTGGTTATTTCAACATTTCTGTCTTGGTAGTTGATACAACTGATTGACAAAAACCCAAACACTTTCTTAAGGTCTTTGTCAAATCATTCCAAGAATGTTTATATTTATAGGTTTCTTTTGATACCTTATTCTTTTACAGTGGAATATAGATATACATGTAATATTATATAATATTATATATTATATTATTTTATATATAATATATAATATAATATATAATATCATATAACATTATATATATTTAGCATATATTACAGTTTGATTTAGTTTTAGTTACTCTGTTATAAGCCATTATAAATTCTTTTTTACGTATATATTAGACAGAATTTTCTGTTTATGTAAATAAATCAGCTATGTAATAGTAACTAGATTCTCAGAGAAATAACAGCATTGTGAGAATTAACTTGGGCTTTTTCTGATGTGTTTGTTTCAGTTTTCTTTTACATATGTGTTACTGTTTCAGGTGAGATCTTGCCCACATTTCCCTTCCTAGCACTACACAACCAGAAAATCCCTTAGGAACAAAACATTCAGAATCATTGTAGGAAACAGATTTAAAAATTTATTGTCAAGTTCCCAAGAAAATCCAAGGGCTTTACAGGAGCTGCCAATTTCAACAGCTGCACTTGGGTGAGATGGACTGGGCTCGGGACAGGTCTGAGGTTCTAAGTGGACAAGATTCAGTAACCAGGCAGAGGCAGCAGGGAGAGACCTCCAAGCCTTGGGGAAGATTGAGCTGCTGGTCAGTTGCAAAGGGTGCAGCCTGCCCGGAGGGGTGGAGTACAAGGATTCGCCCATCTTATTTCTATTTTTTCTAATTTTAATTTTTCTTGGTGCATGTGTGCAGTATGTAATGATGACGTTGATTTTGGAGAGCTGGCGCAGATGCGTGACGCATTCATTCACTCTCTTTTTCCTCCTCCTCATCTCTTAGTCCCCTTCCCTTTCACAAAAGCTCTATCTCCTTTCTCTGTTATCATCTTTTATGTTACTCTTTACTTACACCTTTTGTTTCTCATGGAAGAAAGACTGTGAGGAGGCGTAATGGAGACCTGATTTTTCTGCGGGTAGGGGAATTTGAGGTCAGAAATCGGCAATCACAAATGTTATGTTGGACACTTTGCTACTTGTATCTGTTTAAAAAAAGAACAAAACAGAACACTGTGCTCAGCTACATGTTAACAAAAGAACAGTTCCCGGGTAGTAAAATCAGGACATTAGATGGAAGCCGACTCTCTTGAGTTGTGTCCTAAATTCAGATCTCCTGGGATTTCCTTGAATGAATCCTCTGCGGATGTGCATACAACACAGAGTTATGAAACTCGAATGGGGGGCAGTGGGCAGGAAAAGACAGAAGTAGCCACCCTCCAGCCAAACCTCAGGAGATGCCGGCCCAGCCTATCTTAAATGAAAAATATTATCACATTTTGCAGTTAATTTAATTTAAACATGATTTATTTCTTTGAACTATGGTCCTTTGCTCTGCAGAAGTTGCTCCTATTTGTCACCAAATAATAGTGCTTTGAATTTACAAAGAAAAATGTGTGGACTTTGTGATTATATATTTCTAGTTTTGGGATTCAGTCAATATATAATTTCACACATAGTTTTCTGTTTTACAGTGTTCTTAGGAATCCATCACTCTCTACTCTGTTTATAGAGTTCTTGAGATGCAATATGCATACAAACAAAATTCTGATTGAAAAAAAATTCTGTAAATTTGAGGACAAGTACTAATTTATGCTAAGGCAGAAATGAGAATTTAATTTTTGGTTTACTTGATTCTAGGTTTTTAAAGACTTTTAGCACGTGTGTACATGCTGGTGGGTATGGGTTTTATAGTGTTTATTTGCAGAATAGGTTTTTTTTTTTTTTTTTTTTTTTAGTGTCTGAGAACAAAATAAATCATGTAAAGAAATTTTATTACATGATTTTCATTTTATCCAGTAATCAAAATTTGAGAAATTTTAGATTGTCTAATAGCTATTATCTTTTGCATGGCTAATTTGCAGGGTATTACTACTCCAAGCTCATTTGTCTTTTACTGATAAAGCAATGACTAGTGCAACTTGATAATGACTTCACTTATTTTATATTATGCTCTAAACATCACTGCATGCTAAGTGGATTAGGATTGTTTTGTAACTGATTTCTTCTCCCAGTAGTGCTTCAACTGTGATTTGTGCTTATTGTGTTCCTCTGATGATGAGTGTGAGTTCAATAGTTTCAAGGGTTTTATTCATTATTTACCATAGATATAAAGAATCTTGGCAGATAAGCAGGGACATATAAGATGGAAACCAAATGGGTGTACAAGGAATGATGTACAAGGTATGAAAAGAAAGGAAGAAAGAATGAAAGAAAGAGAGGAGGCAAAAAGTAAAGAAGGAAAGGATGGAGGCAAGAAGGAAGGAAGGGAGGGAGGGAGGGAGAGAGGGTGGGAGGGGGGAAAGGAGGGAGGAAACACTGAACTGTAGCACAGATGTAGATCAAAAGTCCCAGGAATGCCTGAAGCTTATCGGAAGTGACCATGAAGTTTTCTTTCAGAACCAACTTTTGGGTTGTAAAGTCCTAGTTGCAGATGTTCTTATTCAACACTAGAAACTTGAAGGGCTGAATAAAGGAGAGAACATGGCACAGGTCTTCAAATTCTCAAACTGAGGCAAATAAAGGAGACTCCAGCCACTCTGTAGGGATGGCTCAGCATCGTGGCTCAGCTGCGATAACTCATTCAGAGCATAGCAGTGGAATTGCCCCAGGCTGAATTTGGACTAATGATGAATGCTAATTCCCCTAATCTATTCTGGGGCCTCCTTCATGAAATTGCAACAGAGGGAAGATGTAGACAGGTGACCGATCGTAAGGCAATTGCTCGGGTGCTCTGGGAACGCTTAGAAGAACCCACAGCCTCTTGGAAAATTAATAAAGAATTCACATGGGAAAGGACTGGTTGAAACCTGGCAGAACAGGCGTGTGAGCCAGGGGCATGGAGAGAAAGGGCTGGCCGAGTGGGTGAAATGGGGAGAAAATGGGGAATGGGGAGAAAAATGGAGAGAAAACTTAAACTTTCTGGGGGGAGAAAGAAGCTCTTGCTCACCCCAGGATCTTCTTCAGAAAAGCTTGACACTCTCCATTTCAAAACATTTGCTTCTTAACTCTCTGATATTGGGCAAATCAATGATGATTGGTGGCTTCAGAGCCCAGCTATGTTAAAAACATGTTTAAGAACAAGATCTTTCCAGACGGTCAAGGCAGCACTACCCGTGAGTGTGATTATTCTGTACAGTGCTTTTTATCAAAGTGGTTGAAATTTAAGTTCTAGATTTCATTGTGCTGACTAATCCTTTACAGTCACTACATACAGAGACATGGTCTTCCTTCATGGCTTATCCAGTCGCTCCATCAGCAGCTTACTAAATGTCTCCTCAGTGCCGGGCACTCGGCTAAACACAAGGGCTAAGCAGATTCCATTAGGAAGATCCTCCCTGCTCAAACCTATTTCATGACAAATGTTCTGTCACAAAAATGATTTTCAATGAAGACTTCTCCCTTTGTTTTTGCTGCATAGCACAATGATCCATTTAACAATTCCCATCGGATATTTATCACGAGTCAGGGCAATCCCTTCATTCTCAGAGTGATAACCTTTTCAGGAACCTCATGAATATTAGTAAACACAGTGGCAGTTCAGCAATTCATTATTAATTAATGAGAGTATTTACCTCTCACCTCTATTCAGGGAGGTCATAAGTGGCTATCCGGAGAAGATGACCTTTTGCTTAAGCCAATCATAATTATTTGTGTGTCTTTCAAAATTGGATTGTAAAGGAAGAACTTGGAGTCAAAACTTTAAGTATTGGCTAAAAAGAAATGGCAGGATGATGGGAATGGTGAGGAAGGAAGAAGGATCGTCTTAGCTCTGAAACTGCATGGAGAGGAGAACAAGGATGAAGTAGTCTGACGTGGCTGGATTTGTGTGGGTGATCAGATGCTGATGGGCTACCTGATTAGATCAACAGCAGGGCTGGATAATATAGTTCTTTTCACCCTTAAAGAGTCAAAGGCAGTAAGTAATACCATCACGTGAGTGCCAACTCAATACTCACCTGGAAATTAACCTAGCCTCTCCAAGAACATGTCCCAAACCAAACCCCAGCCCTTCCCATGCCAACTGCTGCTTCTGGAGACTTCTGTGGCTTACTGTGGAGCCCTTCCTTACATGCAGTTGTTTAGGTCAAAGTAGGATTTATGTCTTGAACTTTATCTCTTGATATCCTCCTGCTAGTCTCTGACTTTATTTTCCTGGAGCTTAACCACTGCCCCATAAGTGATTTTTCATTTGTCTGCCATTCCTTCAATCTCTCCAGACCCCATCATGTGCTGGAGACCTCTGTAGTACATTCCAGCCTCCTTCCCAGTGTATGATGAAGGGTTGAAGAGAGACTCAAAGGCAGAATTTAAGAAACAGAGAAATGGGGACCTAGGATGGCCAGTGTTGAGTAGTCAGCTCATTCATTTTTTATGGGTAATAAAAGTGCATTAAAGGGGAGCCATGTGTGAAGATGTGCAGTTGCTAGGAATACTGTGCAAGAAAGGACTGTAAAGTGAAAAGACAAAGGTTTTCTCAAATGAGCAACAGAACAGACAAAATACAGGATTGCAGTTAGAACTTCATCCTAGTTAAGAAGGTTTTAATTGTGCAAATGGAATTTGGCTGGGAGCTACTTACCTCAGCTACTATGTTATCACCTCTTGAGCATCACAGCTTCCCTGGCCATTACTCTGGTGCTGACTATGATCATTGTGGCTAGGTCCTGCTGACCTATGCCCCACTGCAGTGCTTATCTGGCATGTCCTTAAATCACATGAGCTTTAGTCATGCTCGATTCTTAAAATGAGTTAACTTGGGGGCAACCTGTATTGCTTACAGCCTACTTTGGGCATATTCAATATGGTGGTCTCCTGCAATACTCTAACCAACTTTCAGTCTCCTCTACCATACCATAGGCTCATGAATACCTTCCCGGATTAGTTTAAAACTTCAACTTCTACCCCTTAAACTTGGGTTCCTATTGCCTCTTGATTCTCCTTCAACTAGTAGTACACAAGCAAGACACAAATTCTAATTCTGTGGTCACAAACTCAGTATAGTAAATGTAAAACAAAATGCAAAAAAAGGGACATGATTGAACACAAGGGAATTCCACATTAAGTGCAATAATAAAATGTTTAGCTCACTGCCTGGCTTACAATAATAGCTCAGTTAAGAAACAGAGAGGTAGACTGTGGCAATGGGAAGGGGACTCAAGGAAGGAAGGATGGGGAGGAGGGATAAGGAGAGGGACAAAAATGAAGCTTTTTAAAAAATTATCTAAATCTTCTTTGGGGAACATAAACTAATTAGGGAAGACACTTTCAGAACTTTTGTCTTTCTTTTTATTATTTTGAGAGAGTAGGGCTGGTGCAATAATAATATCTAACACATTTTCTGAAATACAATTAGCACTCAAAGATATTTTCTAAGTGAAGAGCTTGTCCCCAATTTACAAGTGAGGGTTAGAGGCACAGATAGACTAAAAACTCTGCTCAAGTTTCCCTGTAACTTGTGTTCTTTGAGGACCATGGCTGAATATCTTATGGGACAACATTTACAGAAATGAGACTTTTTATGCTGTGCTATAGTTTCAGAACTATTAGAGCTGAAATCACAGTTGATGAAGATCAGTGAGGACCTTTAGAGCCTACAGGAGCCACCTGCCTTTGTTGTAGGATTTTAGTTAAGTGACCGTAGCTACTGGGCCATGGCTGCTGTCATCTCTCACAGGGTCAGGGTTCTTCCTGTCTGTTTTCTCCCTTCCAGGGACCTTGCTTCTTCCTTTTCTGTCTCTGGGTCAGATGTTCCCTTTGAAGGCTTCAACAGCACAGGTAATGTGGGAGGGACTTTAGGGGCCTGCCCATTATGAGATAGGTACCACTGGACCATAGGAATGCTTTGAAGGCTTAACTCTGAAAAGGTCCTCTGATAGTCTCTGATGGCTGGCCTCTGAGAGGCTCTATGGAGGAAAAACATACCTTTTTGATAAAAATTACCTGTTCTGCTTTGACTGCTTTAATAAGCATATGTGAAATTTTAAAATCTCATTTCAAAGAGGAAAAAGTGACCTCATTCAATGTTACTATATGAAGAAAAAAACTAAATGAAGAAAAGGGGGATTTATCTATTGTCAGCATGACTTTACACAGGGAGATACCTTTGATGCAACTGATAGCTTGGTTATTTAATAGTCCAAGAATACAGAAGCCCTTGAGACCAAAAGTTTGCTGCTTTTAGATTAGCATGAAAGTTTAATCTGAAAGCTTTCATTGAAAAGAGACTGTGATAAATCAGGCAGCCCTGTAAATTTGTCTTTAGTAGTCACCTCATATACACTTTGAAAAAAACCTGTTAACTCATTAAGCTTAATGGACACTGTAGCATCCTGAAATGCAACATAAGTTAAACCTTAAACAAAGAACTTCATTCTAAGGAGGTCAGTACTAAACCTACAAAAGAAAAATTCTTTAAAGTGAAGAATAGAAAGCTGAGCTATCATGAAAGAGCCAGAAAATACACTAGTCACTTTTTACTAAGAGCAGTTAACAGTTTCAGAGATGCACACTACAAATTGTGCACCCAAGACAATCACACAATAATGGTCTTAAAGATCATCTCCCCCAAAATGACCAAGAGGAAAAGCCAACTAAATTGGAATTGAAAATCTTTATAGGAACTTAAGTGAATCTCTCCCTTTCTCTCTGTGTAATTCAAATAAAAAACATTTATCCTGGAGATGATATGAACTGACAGAAAAAGAAATAGAGCATGACAGGTACTTGTTCCTAGAGTTTTCAACTAGTAGTACACAAGCAAGACACAAATTCTAATTCTGTGGTCACAAACTCAGTATAGCAAATGTAAAACAAAATGCAAAAAAGAGACATGATTGAACATAAGGGAATTCCACATTAAGTGCAATACTAAAATGTTTAGCTCACTGTCTGGCTTACAAGAATAGCTCAGTTAAGAAACAGAGAGGTGGACTGTGGCAATGGGAAGGGGACTCAAGGAAGGAAGGATGGGGAGGAGGGATAAGGAAAGGGACAAAAATGAAGTTGCAATATATATGTGTACCAATTCCCCCAAGATGCATGTAATCACTATGTATTGCAAGCGTACACTAATAAAAAAAATTAAAAAGAAAGACAAGTAGCCAATCAAAATCAAAACAGTTCAGAGCTAGAGATCAACTACTGTAGTGATCATAATTTTTATTATCTTCCTAGTATAGACCGAGCTTTATGTAAGCAGATTTATATACAATGTTTGATTTAATTGCACACCCATGAAGCTAATAAAGTTGGATAAAATTTTAGTCTAAAGCTGAGAATCAACAAATTAAAATCTTAAGAAATCTAGACATGAATCAAAAAGATAGATTTCTGTATTTGCCTACAGAAAATTCTTTCATTTGTCCATCTGAAGTCACTAACTGAAATAGGCTGTGGGCAAATATATGGCATTGCTTGCGTTGTATCACTCCCCTAATAGTTCAGATGTTTTTCTTCCTAATTTATTATGACCAGACATTCACTTCCAGTTCTTTTCCCCATCTTTTTCCCTGTCATTGAAGCCCAGACTCTCATTTGTCATTCAGAGACGTACTACTTGTCTCCTTCTTGTCCAAATTATGTGCGGAGATACTATAATTTAGAGTGGGCAAGTTTGGTGAGTGCTACAGTTAAAATTATTGCTTGCCTAAGGTTTCATTTTGGAATCCTGGTAAGTCATTTTGAATGTGAGCCGTGTGGAGTACATTTCAATTTATTACTTTTTCTAAGTGAACTAATCTAAATTAAAATCTCACAGAATCAATACTTCATTTTTTATCAGAGAGTGTTCTGATCCCACCTCCCAGTCATGTATCTCTCGTTGTTGTGGCTTGGAGATTTCCAACACTGAGCATGTTGTTTTTTATCATATTAGGCACTGACACATGGGTAGTCTGCTATTTCCCACGTATGGGCTCAAGTTCTACCATAAATGTGACACTGTCTTCACTGCCTAATTTTATTTATTCTGCAGAATGACCTCAAATCTTTATCACAAAGATGCTCTGAGGCTTATGGTGTATTCACAGTGTGCATGATTACTGTCTGAAAACTGTCACTAAAGATTGTCTCATGGCCATTGGCTTTCAGTTTCTTGTGACACTAGCCACCAGCCTAGACAAATGGTGGACACCTTCAGTTCGACCACTGCTATTCAATGCTCTGCCCTCACTGTATTGCTGTTAAGTATTTCCTGTTGGTTTTGTAGATGGCTAGTGTTGACTCAGGTATTTCAAAGATTTTTAATGTACACACCATTCTCCTAATATATTTCCATTTCTGGTGACCTAGAAAAGAACAGAAGAAAAAAAAATGCAAGGGAAATTTATTCTCATGACAGGATATTTTTTTAAAAAAGCTTTCACAGGATTTACTTAGTCAGATCTCGTCTTTTCCATTATTCTTTTATGTCCCCCTTGTACTGCATAGTCTATAGCCAATCTATAAAAGAATAATAAAAGTCCCCATTTTATGTGGCCACGTACTTGCAGGTCTGCATAAAATAGGTGATGCATATATTTTATGTCCAGAATTCCAAATGGCTGCTCCTATTTCTTTTTGCTTTCAGCTTTCAAGGTTGTGTTCCTGGTTTTTCAAGAGTGAGAGATCTTCAGTGCATTTGCTTCATGAGGGCAGGGACTGTGGACTTATTATCTGAGCAATTCTGGAACATAATGTAGATCCTGGAACAGAGAAAGATCTCTTAGAAATAATCTTTCTTCTCTGTTTATCATTAGTCAATGTATTATTTGCCACTAGTCATCCATTGCTGAAAATTCTGGAAAGGATTTGCAATGAAATATTCTAATTTCTTAAGGGTATATTTTCTAGCACAGGAAAGATGAATGAAAAGCCTAACTAACATGGCTTACAGGAAGTGTGCTGTCAGAAGGGTGATACAGGTGAAGGCAGCCATAGAAGCTGAGGGCGGCCCAGGAGGTTTTGCGGTAACATGAGTAGGCATCAACGGTTGCTTATCCTGTAATCTCCAGCCAGTGAGAGGATGTGTGGGTCAGAAACATGAAAGTATACAAAAACAACCCATGTGCTCTGAGTCTAGCTGAAGAAAAAGTATGTAAAACTTTTTATGACAACACAGGCCAAGGATGGCAAGTGTTCAATGAAGCAATTATTGGGCTACAATGGGTCGAGGAGACTACAGCTTTAGATAGAAACTAAGCTCTGAAGAACAAGCATAAAATTCATGAAACTGGAGACTAAAGATAATGGGGTATATAAAACGGTCAGAAGGAATGAGATTTATTTTGGGAAGAAGAAATGATACAGCTAGTGATACATATGTATAAGAGTAGGTACCAGAGGGACTCCTTCTGTTTGAACAGAGTAACATTGACAAAGGGGGTTTGCTATGGAAAATATTCACTAACACAGGTAGGCCAGGGATTATGCAAATAGAGTTATAATAAGACTTGTATGATCCTAGAGCTTTTCTAAAATATATGAATCCCTGTCACGGTTATATGATGACAAAGAGTGAAGGCCTTGACACCTGCATTTCTCCACTGATACAGTCCCACAGAACAAATACTAGATGTTCAGGAGACAGTGCACCAATGCTGAGTAGTAATGGCACAAGTTAAAAATAAATGAAAAGGCTTATTTACTGCAGCAAACCCTGATTCATCTTCTCTCAAGGAGGTGGTATGCACAGACCTCCTTATCTAAAAAGAAAATTGCATCTGTGAGACAGCAGTAAATGACTTTGTCAATTTGCATCTTTGATGTATAACTTCAGGTACAGTACAAGTGTTCCTTTGGATTAACACAGAAAAGGATCCCCCAGAAAGTGCATTTCTGAGATAGCTACACTTGTTATCTCAGGCCTTTCCTACAACTTCATGCACTTAGTAAAACCTCTCTCTTCTGCAAAGTGAGATTGTGTTCTGGGAAACTCATCAGCTGGCCCTGTTGTCCTTGCGTTCTGATCCAAAGACACTCTCATCTCCTCATAGTCCTTAACTGTTGGTAAATTATTTTACTGCCCACATCACTGGCCCTCCAAGTGCTATCTGGCATGATAGTTTGTATGAAAGAGTATATCTGGTTCCTGATTGCACTTGAGTCATTTGATCAAGTGTTGACTGAGAAACTGCTTTCACCATAAAGCTAAATGGAGAAGTCTCACTAGTGCCTTGGAAAACAGATGGACTTTGGAGAATGGGGCCACGTGCTTCTCTCTTCATAAGTTGCCAATAGCAGAAAACAAACAAGAGAGAGACCAAAAGCACCAGGCAAAGGTGCAGTTAAATGAGCTTTAATACGGAAGGAGAGTGAGTGCTTCATGACTTTGCAGTTAACTTGAAGATTGTGCAGGCTGCCTGGGTGCACGTGAGGATAAACACAGACACTGTCGCAGTTCTCCTCAGTGAGGAAGCCAGAGGTGGCCACCTGGTGTGCCTGTGCAGACTTCGCCCTTGCTGGAAATAATGCTCTGATCCAGCACAGAGTTGAGGCTGTTCAGAACAGCCTCTGCAGACAAGCAGCAGATGGGGCTTTGTGTCCCGTCGTTACCACCTCTTGCTCTAATTTGTCACTACAGGGAAACCAGAAGATATCCACTATGAGGGAGGGATTGTCACACTCTAATATGGGTGGGGCAGGTTCAGTGACATTCAGGAAATTTTCTTATAGTTTATCAAGAGCAAGTGAAGATCATGCATCCTCAAATTTAATAAGATATATAACAACAGTAATTATGGCTATGAGCTGCAATTTGCAAATAGGGGGTGCTGAAACTATCAAAGAGACGCTAACATGTCAAATATCCACAAGTGAGGGCTTGGTTAAATAAGATGACATTCCACACACACACTGGAAGAGCGAGTATGCATCTCTTAAAAGAACATGAGGAGTTTCAAGATATCAATTGATAATCTTTGAAGATAGAGAAAGAATTCCCTGTGGAAGTATACTGAGAAATGCTGAACTAAACCACAGAGCCCAAAGGTACACAGTGAGTCTCTGGTGGGAAGGTGGAACAGATCAGCTCTTTCCTCATCAGTACATTCCCCAGAGGGGAGAATACCTCGTCCCAGCACAGTAGTGTGAACACTGAACACCTCAAAAATGGACAAAGGCCTGAAACTGGGCTTTGCCTTAGTCTGCTTTCTGAGTCTTGGTGGGCCAGAGTGAGCAGCACTCTGCACTGCCAAGGAAAAGCCAAAGTTTGTTCGTCAAATTTCTAATAATTCTGGTTAACCCCGGTGCTCAATTCTGGTATAAATATTCAGGCATTTTTCAATTCACCGCTTCAAATTTTTTAAATAAATGTGAAAATATATGTATTCTAGGCAAGAGCAATGAATTTTATTTAGCCAGCATCTCATCCATCACTGTTTAATGAATGCAGTCCCCGTAAGTGGAGAGAGGTACAAAGTGAAGCTGATGAATTATGGAAACTTCGTGTGCATGCTCGGTGCATAAACACTTTCTCACCTTTCTTCTCAACCTCCTGGCATGTATGGTCAAATAATTTCAGGTAAACGAGGCCCTTGAATCACCTTTAATATTAAAAAAGAGCACAATTAGTTATGTGCATAATATGAAAATATAGTCTCATTTTTCTGTGCTACATTTAGCTATGTTATTATTTGTACCAAATCTGTTAACTGAGGGAAAAGTTGAAAACTTACTCATACCTTCAGCCCCCTATTAATTATTAATAGTATATATCCCATCAAATTGAATAATTAAAAAGTAATTCTCAAGTTCAGTGGTTGGATCATCAATAATGTGAACCATATTTTTCATCCAAAAATAAGTAATAGCTTCTGGACCTTGGGGGATTTCAACTTACCAGTTGGTATTTGAAGTTATACTAAAGGAATATCCTCAATTTTTAATCAAATTATAATTATAATTATCCTCAAATTATAATCAAATAATATATGACCATATAGAAAAATACAAAGTATTGGCCATTTATTTACCATGCAACATAAACAATCAGAGACTTGTCATTATGAAGAAAATATTGGATTTTAGATCAAAAGATTTTGCTTCCATGATCTGATTTTTCTTGTTAACTAAAGAAATAATTGAATGAGTAAATATTTAATATTTTTTCTGTTTCTGTTTCTGTTCATTCATCTCCAAAATGCAGTTATGCAGTCAATCAGTACTACATTGCTCTGATCAACCCATGTACTGCTCCCTTTGCATTCCTGGTTTAAGCCTCAGGAGAGTTAGATTGTATTGGAGTTAACAGATAAATCAACACAAACCCCTACAAGAAATTAAGTAATTCTTCCAAGTGTGACTCAGAGAATAAGAACGCATACCTATCAGACTGTTTTCTAAAAAAGAAAATAAAAGGATTTATATTGTTATCTCTAAATGAAGAAAGATGAAAATGTCTCCCTGTTCATTTCTCCAGCCTGTATGGGGCTTGAGGAAGACTGTCTTTTCCAAAATGGGCACCGCAATATGCAACCTATTCTACATGCTCTTTGGGCACCTGAGACTCACAATTCTCCATATTCTGTCTGGTGTGGCAGCCACCCCACACGAGCCAATCTCCAAACCCAAGAACCCCAAGGGAGGACACATGGGGGTAACTGTGTAAGTGAGCCCCTGAAACAGGTCAGCCACCCTTGGCTATGTTGGAAGATGACTTCAGCTTCAGTTGGCCCATAGGCAAGAGACACGAAGAATCCCACACTCTAAAGAACTAACCCCAAATACCTGCCCCACACAGTGCATGAGGATACATGGGAATCACATGATTGATACTGTCTTAAGCCACTGAGTTCTGGAGTGATTTGTTAGGTAGAAATAGACAATGCAGTTCTTCCAATGAAACTTTGTGTTTAAGTGTTCTAGAAACTAACTTGAAGCTTACGCTGTAGTATTTGTCATTGGAGATGTACAGATATGAATATATTTTTTAAGTTTCTGAGGCAAAAATTAAGTAAATAGGCACTTTTAACTGAATAATTAATGTTAAGCATGTGATACAAATACTCTGCATGCCAATTTGTGCCAAGTTCAAAACCAAGAAACAAGAATAGGAGCCTGATCAAGCGACACCCCATCAGGTGATGATCCTGGAGAAGAGGAAGTGGTGCTTTCTGTTTATATTGTACCCCATAGCCCACCATTCCCACCAATGAAGAGCCTCAGAAACGGATTCACTGTGAAGTGGACACATTGCCTCAAACTCCTTGCAAGGTGTACGCATTCCTACCAGTGGTTCTGTAGAATGCGCCAAAGTGGATGTTTTACCAGGGCTGTGAAGAGCATTCTCTTCTGACTCTCACCCTGACTTCTTCTCCATCGTATTTCTCACCGACTTTAGGGTGTGTTTTTGGCAATTGACCAAGACAAATTTAAACTAGGAAAATAATTTTGGGTTAATGCTGCATTGTTTTAAGACTTCTAGGGTAGGGGAAAGGAATAGTTTTTAAAATAATGTGCTAAAATAGGTTTTTTATTCTAAATTTCTACATTTATTGCTAATTTTAAAATTATTTTTGTATTCTATTTTCTTAATGGGTAGTCCCGAAATTCTGTAAGTTTCAGGCCTCACAGAACCTGAATCTATTCATGATCATCTTTATAATCATAATAACCCTTTATGGTTCTTAGGAAAGATAGTAATATCCTAGTTTTATAGTGAAAAATTTGAGGTTCTACAACTTCAAATATGAGTTATCCATGGTCATGTAGCTTGCAGGAAACAAAGGACAGATTCAAACTGCAGATTTCTGATTCCTCGTTCATGGTTGTTCCCACTCTTTAGGAAGCATATTTCTCCTCTAGCTCTTCCTCTAGTTTCTTATCACAACTGACATATCCCCTGTCCCACACTTCAGTGTCCTACTTCCTCCTATGAGTAATATGATACTGTGATTCAGGTTTTTTTAAATCTTTATTGGTACATTATGAATACACATCTCATCGAATTCAACATTGGGAGTTTGTACCAGAATATGACACGACTTGATTCTAATTTTTTTCCCTTTCTCCTTGCCCTGTAACCCCCCAACCCTTTTACATATAATCTTTGTTCCTTTTTTATCATTACCACATTCATTTTCCCCTTGTTATTTACCTCTAATACCCTCTTTCCTTTTAAATGTCTTCTATTTCACAATATCAGCTCTACATACTATAACTCATTTACAGCTTGATTTTCTCATACCAAAGAAAAGATTACAATATTTACATATCTGTGACCTGTTCGTTTCACTTATGAGGACATCCTCAAGGTACATCCATTTGACCATGAATGACTCAATCTTATCATTTTTAATGGCAGAGTAATACTCCATTCTATAAAAGAACCATATCTTCTCTATCCAGTCTTCAGTTGATGGACATTTGGGATGTTTCCAAGACTCAGCAATCACAAACTGAACTGCTATAAACATGGGTGCACATATGTCACTGTGAAATTACTCTCTTAATTCCTTTGTGCATATGCCTAGCAGAGTGATGGCCGGGTCAAATGGGACCTCTAATTCTAGTTTTTTGAGGAATCTCCACACTGATTTCCATAGAGGTTGTACGAGTCTACATTCCCACCAGCAGCAGAGAAGGGTTCCCTTTTCTCCGCAGCCTCGCCAACATTTGTTGTTGGCTAATTCTGACATGGCAGCCATTCTTTGTGGAGTTAGATGAAATCTCAGTGTTGCTTTCATCTGCATCTCTCAAATGACCAATGATGTTGAGCATTTCTTCATATACTTCTTAGCTGCTCTGACTTCTTCCTCTGAAAAGTATCTCTTCATTTCAGATGCCCACTTTTGAATTGGGTCTTTAAATTTGGGTGGGCTGATTTTTTAAGCTCTTTATATATATTGTAGATAGTAGCCCTGTGATTTAGTTTTAGTTAAGTGCAAGTAACTGCAAGCATTGTCATTGGAGAGGTGGTTTGGAGTGGCCTCAGACAGGCGTGAGGTAGGAAGTCTAGGTGCAAAGGCAGATTCAACACAGCTTATACTTTAAGTGAAAGATTTCTCCTCGTTGCTCTTGAGTCTTGTAAAAATCCATTTCCTATCAAATGAGGAAAGGGACTCCTGCGCAGAGGTGCAGCAAGGGCAAAGGAGAGAAGGCCTGGCAATGCTATGCTGTGCTTTCCTGAGGAGCATCGTGGAAGCTAGATGAACAATGTCTACCTGCAGGTGGCTTGGCTGATGTCCTGTAGCTCCTGCCTCGGAACCATCCATGCTGTTCCTCAATGTATCATGCCACTTTCGCAGGATGCTTCCTCCTCTGACTTCTAAGAAAGGCAGTGTCCCCCAATCCTGCATTCCAGTGAAAAGTTTGTTTAGAAAGCTGAATTGCTTCTCAGATCTTTCACAGCACTAACAAGCCAGAGCCCTTTTTGTTGACCCACATGTGGGAAAAAAAAAAAAAAGGTCACCACACAGACAAAACAGAATTGGTAGAGTTTAGGAACTGAAACAATTGATTTCAATTAGTCTTAAATAGTAATAACAAATGCTCACAAGAACACTTCCCCAAATGTCCTTCAGCTGATAATGTATTTCCACTGCTTTCCCTCTTCAAAGGCAAAACTTTAATGGACTGTCTTTCTGCAGCAAATCTTAATATAACAGTTAATATGCAGATGAATGACACGGTCCCCTTGACACATGTGTCTGATTTCCATTTTGCAGGAATGAAAAGGAAGGATGAGGAGGAAGCAAATGAGAGGGATGTGGTCCTCACCCCCCCCCCCCAGTTCATCTTCTCTCTGGTAAGAGCTTTTTTTCACGTTCTTTCAAATCTCTCTCAAAAGCAGCAAATGGTGGAGACATTTTTTCAATTCCACCAATGCATTCTTGCTAAAATACAATTTCTACATTTGGTCTTATGAATATTATTTACAGTTGATATTTTACATTATGTAAGATCTTCAGCACTCCATTTAATGTTTCAAGATAAATGAATAAGAAATAAGAAGTCATTCATTTAGCTAGCTTTCCTCTTCATTTAATGCTTCAAATATCCTGAGCAAATACTCTTCTTGTCTCTTTCTCTGCTTATCTCTTACAATTTCCTCACCAACCACTCATTAAAATACTCATTAATCTACATATCATTTGGTCCTAACCTTCTTATCTCTCTCCTTTCTTAATTCCCTGAGATTCTAAGTCTTGTTCTTATCAGTTTCTATTTTATTTTCTTCCCTTCTTTCTCTAATGAAGTTAGAAACTAAATTCACCAGGACTGAGCCTCCCTCCCCCAGGTGAGCAGAGCAAGCTGGATTTCCTGAGTGCTGAGGACAGCCCGTCAGCAGGTCAGCAACTGTTCCAGGACCTTGGAAAGAGGTGGACTTCTAAAAAGGAGATGTCAGTGAAGGAAGTGGCTGAGGGATGAATTTGGCCTTGTGTGGACCCAGGGGCATCTGAAGGAAGATTTGTGGGTGTCTCTGTGATAACTTCAGGAGGCTGAGCATGAGAAATTTTAGGTCATTTTGTTATGATTTACTGTACTCCTTCAAGAAAATCCAAAAGGTTCATTGCTGGACATGACACCTGACACAGTTTAAAGGAGGACAGCTTCAGTTTGGCTCACATTTTAAGGGGATGGTCATCTGCTCCAAGGCAGAAGCATCATGGCAGAAGCACCTGGTGCAGCAAAGCGGCTTAGTTCATGCCTGCTAAGAAGCAGAGAAGGGCAATAGTGCCAACGAGCAAGGGGTGGGAACAAAGTTCCCTCAAGTGTGCTCCATAAGTATGCTACACAGATTCTAAAGCCAATCAAATTACACTTCTTCTTAACAACAGAGTATATGTGGAGTATAGGAGATGCAGAAACTCCTGTACGTAGGTTAAGGGTTGCCTCAAATGGGCATTTCTCTGGTCTTTTCCCTCTGTCTCTGTCTCTCTTTGTCCCACTCTGTCTTTGTCTCTCTAGCTTTCTCTCTCCTCCTCCTCCTTCTTCTCTTCTCCCTACCAAACAACTCTGTGTATTCAAATAAGAACAGATTTGTCGGTACTAAAGATCCAGCTGCTCCAGGACAATCTACAGTAGAGGACTGGTAATGAAGTTTCAGTAACTACTGGATCATAGTTAGATTGACTTGACTTCTGGAAGCAGGCAGGATATTCCTGCTGTGCTGAAGAGTTGTTTACAGTATTTAGGGATTAGAAGATATAACCAAACTTGCAAGGTACAGATGTGATGTCTCCAGTTTTACAGCCACTTTAGTTACTCTCGGGGATTTGTTTTCACCTCTCAGGCAATGGACGTATAATGCGATCTGCTACCTATTCCAGCTTGTATATCAATTTGACAACCCACATTTCTAGAGTAAAACCCTAGTATTTCTCATCTGCCTGCATAAAAATTACTGATATGAAAATTATTTGTAAGTATGAATTCTTGGTATTTAAGAGTATGTATGTCACCCTCTTCCCCATGACATAAAAAGTTATTTCAAAAGAAAAATACCAGAGAGAAAGACTCAGGGGCCATCTGAATCTCACTATCATTCATTGGTTGGTTGCAAATAAAGGAATTTATGTGTTGTGTTGTTTTGAAAAACAAAATAATTTCAGGGGGTGTCTAGTGAGTGGTGCAAGATGTTACTTGCTGATAACATTTTCTCAGACAAGTTTTGAGAGTAAGCCTGCTTTTTGAGACAGGCAGATGATTTTCAGTTTTCACCCTGATCTGAGCTTCTTGTCATGACCCTTTGCAGCCTCTGTCTCCTCCTGTGTAGTTGTGTGATTAGGTTAAGTTCCTGGATATCCACAGTGTCCTCCAGCAGAGGGGGAAGATACTAGGACTTCTGCCTAGAGCCAGTTTTGGCTCTAAGAACACACTCAAGGAACACACGCACAACTTCTAACATCATCCCAAGGATGTATCAGCCCCTAGAAATGTTGCCATCACTTGCTTACTGGTGGAACGGTGCAGCCTAGAAACCTGTACTCTTCCATTTCTCTCTGATGAAACACAGCCACTATGCTTTAGCTCTGCTTGTAATCATCTTGCAGTACAAGTCTCCTTTACCATAATTTCATGGCTTCCTCACTTGAGGACTCCCCGTTATAGCATGCTACCCTGTCTAGGCAGCAGTCCCGACTAGTGTCCTGCACTGTTACAAGCTGGAGTCCGTGCACACACACATAGATGGACACCCAGATCTCCTCCTGGCAGTGCGGGGCAGCTTTAAGCAGTCTTAGCTCTCAGAGCTGCTCCCGATTCCCTCTCCAGAGCTAACACTCTGTCTCAGCCACAGTCTCAACCTCCTCTCCTTTGCCTTTTAGAAAAGATTGAAGATCTCTGTCTACTTTTCCTCCCCTTGTCCCTTTATAAGCTGACTCCTCTGTTCTTCCTGTTCCCACTCCTGTCTTCTTCCTGACAGATGAGCTTGTTTGATTACATGCTTGGTTCTGTTCCATCCGACTGTACCTGCAAGTTCCCTCAGTCCCTGCCCAATCTGGAGGCTTAACACAGGGACTGAAGTGTCACACAAATGCTTGTGGTAGCAGCAGCCTCTCACATCAGGGTCTCACAGCCACAGCAGGGCACTGTCAGAATAGATATGGGAGCCAGGTGCCACTGACGGTGCCAGCTCCAGGACCCTGAGCCTCAGCTGTCACTGCCACGAGACCCACAAGACGAGTGAGAGCCATCTGGAGGCTTCACATCTGGCCAGGGTGGCAGTAAAGCCACGGTGAACAGTAGTTAATTTTAATTTCCCCTGAATAACCCAGACTGAATTTTGTAATTTGCAATATTGCGAATTTTGTCAACACATAGGGAACAAAAACACTGTTTACCCAGAGCACTCTGCCTAATCATACCCTGGCTGTCTTTTTGATTGCTGATTCATTTCATTCATACTTGGAAGGAAAGAGATCTATTCCAGAATAAGCGTTTGTCTAGACAAGCTCCAAAGCCAACACAAGCTGAAATGCTAAGGATAATTGAGCTGGGAGTTCAAATGTGCATTTTGAGGGAAGAGCTTCAGTTCTTAGGCATTGCAAAAAGTCAGGCTTAGTGTGGAACTGTGCTTTTCAGACACTTTTCAGAGAGACCTCATTACAACATCTGGGCAAATAACCTCACTCCACAGCTGGACCCAGAACTATGTCTTAGAATGAGGTGGCAGGACAACCTTATTCAAGACACCTTTCCATCTTATCTTCTATATTTTCTTTTTAAAATTTAAAGAAATAGAGAATTCTATAAACCAGAAATATCTAATATTAGTTTGTGATTTGCCAGTTGAATGTCTTATACAGATTATTATATATAAAGTATATACAGCTATGCATAACTGTCTTATTTAATCACACATTCTAAATGTAATATATAATTGGATATTATATGCAACATATTGTATACAGCTATGCATAACTGTCTTATTTAATCACACATTCTAAATGTAGTATATAATTGGATATTATATGCAACATATTATAAGTTTAACAATTATTGGTACTTTGCCAATCAAGTTAAGTAAGCAATACATAGTGTGTAAAAAAATAGTTGTAATAATGATCTCCTCATTCATTTGTTATGAAGCATATATCTAATAATTTAGGAAATTCATTCATTTCAACAAAATTTTAAGAAACTTCTCTGTGTGTAATATAACCTCACATACCAAAATGTGATCAATTAGCCCCCATGGAAGGTGTGTTTTCATTTACTTATCAATTTATATGTACATAGAAGATCAAACTTGATATTCCTTGGTGAATACCATACATTAAATAACATGGAATTCTGTGCATATAGTCTCTGCAGTTTCCACTGGTTTCTGTTGTCTACCTCACTTCATTTATATTTGCTCCCCATATATTTAAATGGCATCTATGCATTAAGTAGCTTACACAAATAATTTACTTATTTTCCTTTGAATTATTTGTAAGTCCAGGCTTCCCTTTTGCCTTCTCTTCAATACATTCCATCTTCCCCCACCAATCAGTTAAATTAAGACTTTGGGGGCCATGTTTTTCTCAAATTCATAATTCTTACATTTTTTGTTGCCTATTTCCTTTTTTCCTGCTTTGCTCCTCCCTCAACTTCTTTCCTGAGAGTTTATTCTCTCCCTTGAATTTGGTTTTCTGGGGTCTCTGTGTCTTATATTTTCCTCAGTCTGTGGAGCAAGGAACAAAGGATGCTGGGAGGAGGAGGAGGAGTCTGAGACCTTCATCCTGTTAAATAGACATGTACTCTGTTGAGGCACCCTCTTCTGGACTTTCAGATAAACTGAAGACACCTCAGCCACCAAGAGATTCAGCCTCCAAGGTAGCCTGACGGACCTCATTACAACATCCGGACACCTAACCCCCTGCCACAGCCTCGACCCAGAACAATGTCTTAGAATGAGATGGCAGTATCTCTGATGCCCCAAGAAATTTGAAGTTATAAGTTGCATGTCTCAGTGACTCTTTAGGAGACCAATTAGAGTCTAAAAGCAAACTTTGTGATGCAAGGACTCCACTGGCTTGGCTGCAAGGATGACTCTTGTTTGCTTAAAAGTAAGAATTTAAATAGTTGCCTCGGATCCTAGGTGTGTTTGGAATCCCCAGGTCCTCTGTACAACTGAATGATGCCCTCCATGTGCTTGGGGTAGGAACCACATGTATCCGAGAGACTGCAGAGATTGCCAGCAAGCTGCCTCTCCCCACCCCCGAGCAAACACCTGGCAACAAGATAGCCTGCTGTGGAGTATATGATGATGTGCTTCCCGTGTATGGGCTCCACCAAGGTACTTGCTGATCCATCTGTAAATGTACCTTTAATTCTCTCTCCCTTCCATTTGCATTTCTCATGTTGCTTGTTATATAAGACCTTGGTAAAAAGAGACATATCCAATACTTTGAAAAGTATTAGATTTGATTTGGAAAAAAAAAATACCTCAACCCCCACCCATCCCACCGGCCTACATTTCATGACTTCTTGATACCTCAAGCAATTTTGACATCTCCAGAAAAGAAGTAGATGTTTTTGTATCATCTGCATCTAAAACAAAATCCTCTTGTGTACCTACTGTATTACTAATGAATTATTAAAATAAATATTTGATTTTTTTCTTAATTTTCTAGTAACTATTTGGACTCACACACCATGCGTTTTTAAAGTCTGGACTCTGGTACTTTACCGTGTACTGTTGAGCAGGCTCTTTCTCTTTCTTTGTGTGTACTTGTTTTTTCTCATCTATAAAATGAAGTCTAATAACAGTGGTACCAATCCTACAGGTTGATTCTGACGGTTAAATAAAATGATGTATAAAAATATTCATATCTGACCTTAGTAAGCACTCAGTTAATGTTTAGGACTAAGTAGCTACAAGGAAGACTACATGAGTCTACAGACCTACTCAAACATGCAAGATCTGTTTGGTTTTTTCCCGACTGTGGGCTATAAGAATAAATAAAATACAGTTTTTACTCTAAAAAATCCCCAAAACAGTCCACAAGGAACTACACTGTCATTTATATAGCCTTTAAAATGGTTAGAAATAATAATAATTAATAATTTATTAACCAGTGTTTAATTGCTGATAATATTTAATATTAAATTAATAACATTATTTGATAATATTATTAAATTATTAATTATCAATAATTTATTAATCAGTGTTTAATATTGCCCTGGGCAATTTACCTAGATTACTTCATTTAATATTTTTTAAAACTTATGAAATAAGCACTATGACTTTATTTATTATTCACATGAGAAAACTGAGTCTCAGATTTAGTAATTTCAGACCTGTGATATCTCAGAAGTAATGCTTTTCACTGTTGGTCTTTAATGAGTGATAAGATATGGCTATATTGCCTCTGTGAAGGGGACCTTCAAATATAGAAATTAACTCTGGTTCCAAAAAGCTGCGAGAGGAGATGATAGGTGGAGGGCTCTTGATGGAAGATGAGGAATGCACAAAGAGAATGAAGGGTGAGGGAAAACATTCCAACCCAAGCAAACCATGGGCTATGTCCTAGAGAACAGCAGAGCCGTGGTTGTAGAGAATGGGAACAGGAGATAGAAAGGAAGGAAAGTCCACTGGGCCTGAGCTGTTGTACAGCATTAGAGAGCTTGGTTCAAGAGAGGCTTTTTAAAAAGATAGCACATGATCAAGGAAAAAAGAAAAAAACTTTACCAGTGCTTGACCCAGGGGAAACTCCTGTACAAAACTCAAGAGTAAGACAGCATCCTGTGCTCTCTGATGAGCGCAGGAGCCACACACAGGCTATCAGACGGCACAATGACTATGCAGCTCCCCGCCTTCCCTTCTGCATTTTTGAGTTTATAAGTGAGTTACTCACTTTGACTTTGCTGACTCTTTCAATTTCAGAAGCTGATATAATATTGATACCGATACATGTGTTAAAATATTGAGCTACTAGCTTAAAACATCTTGTTCTGGGAATTAAAAAGAGGCTCTTTGAGCTCACCCTTAGAGGATGACTAGCCCAGGAAGATGGTGGGAGGTAGGCCCAGGTGGTATAGGAAAGATGGTTGACACAATCAAAGGGGCACAAGAAGGTACAGTGAATCCAGAGCCCTCGGAGTACACTGATGGACCAGAGTGAGGGTTCTTGATCTGCGCTTGGCACTTTGGGCCTGGTCATCCTTTGCTGGATACAGAAGTCTTGCACATTGCAGGGTGTTTAGCACCTCCTTGGCCCTCACTAGATGGTGGAGTTTCCCCAGCTCTTGACCAGGAGCCAAGTCCCAGTCCTGTCCACACAGTTCAGAACCACAGGAGGTTTGTGCAGATGAAAAAAGAAGTCTGAGGACATAACATATGCTACTAAAGAGTAAATAGAGGGGGATTTTAAAGGACATTGTGTGTCATGCTCGTCAAAGAGGATGAATGGACTAGTGAAAGTTCCTGAGAGATTTAAGCAGAGCAGGAAAATGCCTTAGCATTCGTGGCTTGCAGGGCTCCAGCCTGCCTACAGCAGGGACAAGCTTTTTGTGCTTCAGGCCAGAGAAGATGAGAATTGCACAGAAGCTACTATAGGAGAAGAGGGAGTCCAGCGTTGTGTAGGTGACTGAACCTACAGCAAGAGATGGTGTTGGGATAGAGGAGAGGAGGGAGACTTTTCTGAGAGAAAGGGAACACCCACCAAGAGCCCATTCCGGAAAATGCACGGTTAATTCAGAGAGGAAGATGTTAATCAAATGAACAAGTGTGGAGTGGAAATGCCAGCTCCAGAGAAGAAGAGCTGCCAACGTCTGCAAAGGGAAATGGAGAGAAATGCAGGCAGTAGCAGAGAGCTGCTCCTAAAAGTGCAGTTGAACCACATTAAAGGATTCAGACAGAGGGAAACAGATGGTCCTCGCGATGTTCTCAGTCATTTGACAAGCTGGATAAATAATTGTTGCCAGGGAAGAAATAATAACGGCGGGATTTTGCCAGCAGGAGCTGCTGCCATGGCCTTTGGTTCAGGGCATGCTTCTGAAGGCAAGGAAAAGGAAAATAAATGCGGAGTGACGAAGGAAATCAATTAGCCCCTCACAGATGGGCCTTGCACATCCTAGAGGCTGTTACTGTCCCTCATATGAGAGGTTAAGTAGGATGGAAAGAGAAATAACAAGGAGAGGGCTGTGTTCACAGCACGACGGGTCACGGGCCCAGCCAGCCAGGTTTGTGTGGGGAACTCAGGCCATTCTCCCCTCAGGGTGAGAAAAGTGTGACTTGTAGAAATGAGCCAGCCTAGTGATGTGACCCCAAAGCTCCACCTGGGAGATAGTTCAGTGTGTATGTGAGTATTATCAGAGAGCAAGATGAGTGGGCTGTCTTTCTACCAATTAAATATATATTTCTGGGGATGGCAGAGAAGTTCAGTGGGAGAATATGCTTACCTCGGACACCAGAGTTCCTAGATTTTGATCTCCAACCCGCCCACATACAGAAACACACATGCACTCACATGCACACACATATATTTACACTTTGAAGTAACTATTCTACACATCTGATTACATCAGAAAACAGAGAGGATAGAATGGAGAATAATATATAATTAAATGTAAAGGATGATATAAGAGATGCTAGACTCTGGCTTCAGGTACTGTTCAACAAACTGTGTTGGAAAAAGAAAGAGAAAGAAGAATAAGAGAAAGAGGCACACCAAGAAGAAATGGATTAAAATTGAAAGCAATATCATCACTTTTTAATCAGAAAGAGTATTTATCAAGCAGAGTATTTATTAAGTGTTTATCAGAGTCTGAGCAATAATTTGAGATTTTGCAATGGTGTTTTGCATTTATAGTTGAAATATTATTGCCACTTTGGGGGTATCTGAGATGACTTTCATCTCTTTTCATCTTTTCTGATTTCATATCAATTGTACATGTTGCCACACAGTACCTAAAAGCAGTTGCTATAAACACAGCAATTACTTGAATTTTTACAGCTCTTTACAAGATTTTATTAATTTTGATAACAGTCCTGTGAAGGAGGCAAGAGAAGGTCTTATTATCGTCAAACTGAGGTTGGACTCTCCTACCCACCCAGGCGCCTCCCAAGATGGTGATGTCCATCATCAATGAATAGAAGTGGCAGGGACCTCAGGATGGAGTCTGACATCGGCAAGGTTATGGAACCCAGCAGGACCTGCCCCAGAGCTACATCTACTGTCTGGAACCACATCAGTGTACTGCTCCTTCTTTCCCTCCAAGCTGCACAACCAACCAATCACTGATGCCTGCAGCACTGGGGCTCTGGAACTCGAGGAGGTCCCTCGGTAGAGCTGTTACTCTGACGAATGCTTGGCCACAGCCTTACTGTTTTGGGATAGTTTGCATTTGTAACCTGTTTTTCAAATGGCGCTGTCAATTCAGAGACCACCTCTTGGCAGCACTGCTGGAGACTGGCTCGTCAGCCTCTCTCTCTCTCTCACACACACACACACACACACACACACACACACGCGCAAGGGGCCAGTGTCCTTGTCTGGACAGCTGTCCCCCGGCCTCTCCCTGTCATCCCGGGGTTGCCTTTGTTCCTCTTTCATGCTTAATCTTCACATTACTGGACCTGTTGTGCTGCTCCCCAGATTTTCTTTGCAGCTTCTGTGAAGCATGATTTCCAGCAGATTCTAGAGCAAAGTTGCCTAGGAAGTAAATTCTTCGACATGTGGCGCAGGTCAGAATGTCTTCATCGCATCTTGATGTTTACCGGAAACTTCGGCTCACCCTCAAATATTAACTGGGAAATAACTTCCCTTCAGATTTTTGGAGCCACTCATTTATTGCCTTCTAGTTGCCAGGCTTTCCTTTGGTATAATATTTGGTCTTTCCTTTTATTTCCTCCTGGAACAGAATATTCTTTTATTCCTCACTGCTCTGAAATTTTCCTGTGATGTCCCTTGGTGTGAAATCCTTTTGTTCATTGTATTATGCACTTGATGACCGTCTTTTATCTAAACACGGATATGTTTCAGGTGTGTTATTTTTTAACTATTTCATTAACTTTTTTCTTTTCCATTTTTCTGTATGTTGTAGAGGGTGCCTCATAGATTTTCATATATATTTTCAAATACATACATTCTATATATATATATATATATATATATATATATATATATATATATGTCATATGTATATATATGTCACTGGAAATACTACAGAGCTCCCCAAAGTATATATTAGCAAAGATGAAAGAAAGCTATCAATAAAGAGGATTTATGCCCATGTACTTTCTATATCTATATAAATGTATATTCAGTTGAAGTCAGTCATGTGATAGTTTCCTTGGGATATTTGTATTATATTCATGAATGAATATTTCTTATCTATAGCTTTCTTTGTCTCGATAGCCATATCCAATTTGGGATTCAAATTTTAGTACACTTCTAAAATGGCATGGGGGGAAGTACTAGTTTTTTTGTTGTTATAATAAATTAATAGCTTAGGAGAGGAGAGATGTGTCCCCTGGCCATTCTGGAGGCTAGCCAAGAAATTAAGGCGTGACACGGTCACCCCCACCCCCAGAAGGAGAAGGCCAGAGTCCTCTGCTTCTTTTGCATTCTCTGGGTTGTGGTCCCATCACGCTGATCCCTGACTCTGTGCCTAGAGCCTCCTTCTTTTCTGTCCCAGATCTCTGTTTTTTAATAAAAACATGTGACTATTTTCAGGGCATCCGAACAGGTAAACTCCTCCTCTCAGGGACCTTAGTATGTTTTTTTTCTTTGTTTTGTAATATTCACTCTTTGTCATATGAGTGAATTCATGGATTGGAGAATAAGGACTTGTGTGTATTTGGGGGAACCACTATTCAATGCATTGCAAGAAGGTCTATCTCCTATTATATATTCTGGAGTGGTTTTTATAAAATGGAGAATAATTATTCTATGAAAATTTCTATAAAACCTCCCACACATTTTAAACTAACAATTTACATAATTAATTACAATGAATAACTTTAAACTAATTATTCAATTTTTTTAACATTTATAAATTGAGTTACATATTTCTGCTATCTTGAATTATTTTGAGTTAAATCACTTTCTCTAAGTTTTAAAAATATAGGCACAATAACATTTGTAATGTTCAGTCAGGATTTTTCCATGACTATTGCAATTTCAATACAATACGTTCTTTTTATGACAAATGTTACTCATGAAGATTTTCTGTAATTTCTAGATAAATCTTGCCTAAAATGCTTCAGTGCATTATTATGATAAAGTCATTTTACCTGTGTTAAGTCACTATTTGGTATTTATTTGAAACTTTTACTATCATCATTTTTTTCTTTTCATTTTCGTGGTATATTTACTTTTTTTTAAAACTCTCTTCATTTGTATATATTCTTATTACATTAATGTCCCTTGTCATTTTTCTAAGTATGCACTTAAGCAATACATTTTCCCCCTAAACACTGAGTTAGTTGTATTTGTAAAATTATGACTATGACTGTTTCAATTTTCAGTTTTAAATATGCTGTCCTCTTCAACCATGAATTACACAGATATACCCTTATATTTTTTCCAAATATATTGTTGCAATAGCTTTCTAATTTTGTTGCATTATTTTTAGGGAAAGAGATCTATATGAGTACTTAGATATTTGTTGAGAAATACCCTGTGAACTAATGCTTGCTCAATTTTGGAAAATGATTACTATGAAATAAAACATAATATGTACTCTCTAATTTTTTCATATTGGTCTAATGGAGTTTTTGTTTTACTTTACTTTGCTAAAAATCTATTATCTTAGTTTTTGTTCAATTGTGTATCCCCACTAGGTTTTTATTATTTGATCTGTATATGTTACAGAAAGAGAAGTGCTAATATCTCATTATTGCTCTATACATTTTGAGTCTGTGCTGTTAGGATACACAAATCCAACATTTGTATATATTCTTGCTGAACTGTTCTTCCATTTTTATACAACAAAGTTCTGTGTCTCTGGCATTTCTTTTTCAGTCACATATAATTACTCTGCTATTAATAGAATCACACCAGGTTTGCATATGAATTTTGCAAGCCTACTTTTAAATCTTTTATCTCTTATAATTAACACATAGTTCTGTAAGTATTTGAATGATTGTTCTTGGTCAAGATGCATTGCTCCTCTCCATTTTGAATTTTTTGTTACATTTTATTGAATATCTTATTTTCTTCATTTATATGTTTTACCCACAACTTCCATAGTCTACATAATTTGTAATGTATTTCCATTTAAGTTTTTTCACCTAGCGTAATTTACCTGACTTTTCTGTGTACATAATTTTGATTTCCTCTATTCTAAGAAAGAAACTGATAACAAAGTGTTCTTACTGGAGCCACTGTCAGGTAATATATTTAACACATTCATGATTTAGCATATCATTATACTACACATAATAAACACCTAACTCATAGTAACCGCCCAACATTTTAAAGTAAATTGTGATGATTATTACCTTTTGAATCTTTTCTGTAAGTATCTGAAAATCTTTCCAGACATTCTACTCACTGAAAATTGTTGAGAAATAGATTGTATATTCCAGGGTGATAAGAGTTTATTGGTGCACCGGGAGTTTAATTACGTGTCTTCCTGTCAAAGCTTTTAGCGGGAAGTCAGGCTATCAGCACTGTGAGAAAATGATTGATTAACTCAATCAAGATCATCCTCAAAGTTGGCTCCAAAAATACATCTGACAGCTTGTGGCTGAGGAAATCAGTCAGTGTTAGGACTGGAAGGAGTCACGCGGAGGGACCATTTTCTCTGAATTATTAGTTCTCTAGAAGAAGGATGTTCTGTGATAACCCCATGTGGAGAATCCTTCCTTTTACTTAGTAAGTTTTAAAAATATCTCCTGAAAATACTTCAAGATTTTGTTTCAGTCTCTAGAGTTTGCAGATATTTATTTGATCTTCTGAATATATATTTTATTTATTTATTTATTTATTTTGAGACAGGGACTCACTTTGTAGTTCAGTCTGGCCCAGAGCTCACTATATAACCCAGGAAAGCCTCAAACTCACAGAATTCTCCTGCCTCTGCCTCCCAAGTGCTGGGATTGTAAGCATGAGCCACCATCCCAGGCCTGAACATATTTTTTAGCATAGACAATACACTGAAGAATTAGTTGTAATTCTCATGAAAAATGCACTGCATGAAACATTGGTCAAACCTAGGTCAACCATAGCTAGTTTTATTTTTGACCTTTGGGCAAATTTTCATGGTGATGGGAAGGACAACATTCTTCAGAATCCATCTTGTACCTATCCACCAATGAGATTATTCTAAAACACTATTAGAGTTTCAACTCTCCTCTCCTTTATGACCTCTCTTTCTCCTTCATCTATAAGGAAAAAACTAAAATATTTGTTGTTCCCTGTCACTTTTCCTGCGGGAGTAAAATATGTATTTATGGCCTGCATTTTGGTTTTTCAGTGCCAAATGAATGGTCCCTTGGAAAACCTTGATAATCTCTTACAGTGGACTGAGAGGTCACACTCTCTGAAAATTTTTTCAAGTTGTCCCTAAATAAGGCTATTAGTTACTATTTGAGACTACTTTACACTTTCTATACTTTTGCTGGTATTCTTGTAATAAATATTAGTATATTAAATGTTCTCTTTTCCTAGTAGGTTTTCTATTATTAAACATTCAAAGGTTCTACTTACTGTTTAAGGATGTAGTGGAGAACGTATGACATGCATGCTGCAGTGGGCACAGAGCCCTCTGTCGCTCATGAGCAAAGTCACCCATATAGCCAAGCACTGGATAACAGTTACTTTTTCTAGACCTCAGTTTTCAGATTTAAATGTCTTGGCACTTTGTGATGAATAAATGGGATTTTTTTGCAGTTTGGGTACCCCTCTCTAAAAGGCTTGCAATCCCTGTGGGTAATGTTTAGTCCATAGTAGATGGTCCACTTGGTGTTATTGAAAAACATTATAGCACAGATCACCCTTGACTTATTAAAATGCCTTCCTTTCCCTAAAGGTTGAATGTAGAGAAATTATCAGTGCACCCTCAGAGACTCACTTAGCACTTAACACATGCTAGCTGCTAAATCAGTCAGCAGTGGGGATTGTAGCGGCTGGATTTCCCCCTGCTGGAACAAACTACATGGCGCCCACAACTTAGGGAAAGAGAAGTTCACTTGATTCACTGTTGCAGGAGGTTCAGTCCGTGGCCAGTTGGGTTCAAGGCATAAACAGCAAAGTGGAAGAGCATGGTGGGAGACAGCAACTCAGTTGATGGCAGCTGGAAACAACACAGTAACAGTGCTAGAAAAAGGAGGTCAGACAACATAAATTCCCTGAGCTCATGACTTGTGACTCACCAGACACACCCAGAAGTGCTTTATCAATCAACTGGGAATTTCTTCATCGTATCAAGCTGATTTATCACAAGTAACAGACACAAAGTTGAATAATAGAATAACTGCTAAACAAATTAAGGAAAAGTGAGCACAGAGAAATCACCCTTGACATTGGAGCAATCTGCTGAAGAGTTTCCTGGTATTGTGGGCTGTGTGGGCCTTGTCTTTGTACTTTCCTTCTCTACAATTTGTATGGTTTATTGGGTGCAAACAAGTGAGCAGGTGCTGTTTAACTTACTGTAGCAGAACTGATCCCGGGGCTGACACTCACAGCTGTGAATGAGTTCTACTCAGTCTTCATTCGGTAACCTCAGGTCAGCTCACATCCCTTGCAACAGTTGGGCTACGGAACACGGAGATCTTGTCTTCTGTTCCCCGGATGAACACAAGGAAACATTCATCATGACAAGAGCCTTCTGCACAGATTCTCATGAGGCATAAACAGCCAGTTAATGATCTGTTTCTGCAGAGATGGGCACTGCAGGAAGGATGTACATCTTGTATATGAGATTGGACTGGGCAGCAAGAGCGAGTGGGGCCCAGCTGAGACTCACCATTGTGAATAATAACAACGTCGGCTCCTGATAACCATTGCCATGGTGATGAGCCATTTCTGTCTCTCTAGAACACACATAACTTATCATTAGCTGTCACTTCTACAGTGTCAGGCTGACACAACCTGAGGAGTCATTAACATCTCAAAGCTGCACACACGGGAGAGTGATACCTCAGCTGTTTATTTCTGCTCAGTGAGAGCTAGCAACCATCTCTCAGGTCTTACTTGGCAAGGATTCCATGCCACCCTGGGAGATGGGAAGACAGTTCTATTTGGATTATGGCCTTTTGGTGTCTCATTTGAAATGATGCCACAGTCTGATTAGAAATAATAACTTTCCAAAGAGATTTTTAAGGTCTAATATTTTCATTATTGCTGAACATCCTTTTATAAAAAATACTTCAGCACAATTATTTTGTCAGACCCCTTTTTCCCTTGGAACAATTTTCTACCATGTTGACTCTGATCAACCCATAAAAGGACACAGAGCTGTTTTAAAATATGTTTAATATTTCAGATGATCATGTGGTAGAACACACTAGAGTGTAATAATATCTGGGATACTCACATACACATTAGAGACAACTTTGAAAAATTCATTTTACCATAATACCCATTCAAATAAGGTGACTGTAATTATGATATTGAACTATACCAGTAGAATCAAACTAGCTACATTGCCTAACAAATAGTAATTGCTCAGATTCATTCATTGAAAAAAGATGGATATCCATCGCAAACCTGTGAGTGTATGATTAGAAATACAAAGGCTGCAGTGTAGTCCTGAGAAATACAGGATATGGAAGCACACACTATATCCTCTCTCACACTATATCCTCTCTGCTTTTCAGGTACATCAATGGCTCAGCCTCCAACGTCTCAGTGCACACATTGCTTTTCCTGCCTGGAATGACCTTCTCC
Source organism: Petromus typicus (assembly GCA_004026965.1). Classification (NCBI taxonomy): domain Eukaryota; kingdom Metazoa; phylum Chordata; class Mammalia; order Rodentia; family Petromuridae; genus Petromus; species Petromus typicus. The sequence goes on from PVIR01001722.1 coordinate 65,955, forward strand.
ATCTGTCCATGTGATGAATTCCTGCACAATCTACCCTGATCTTCCTTGTGCTCAGCCCAGCCCCTCCTCTCATCCCCAATGGTAGAATGGGTTATCCTTTACATATCACACCAGAAGTTGCACTATCCTTTAGTGACGTCTGCATTGTGAACCTCACTCCACTCCCAAGGCCAAATGTGTTTCTCAACTATGTATTTCTAGTGACGGCCTAGTTCAGACTCAGTAAAGGTTTGTTTCAATATGTTGAGAAGAAAAAGACTTGGATGCAGTCAGGATTGATATACTGGAAGCAATGGCACTTGGCCTCAAAACTAAGTTATTGAAAAGCATCTAGCAATTGCTTCTGAAAACTTATAAAACTTCATACTTAGCTCCTCCTAATGCTGGCATCATGTTCTTGCCACCAAGTCCTCAAGTGCAGTGGGGCCTGGGAAGCATAATGACGCCAGGAGGGGAAGTTTCCAAAAGAGTCCTTTCAGCTTAATACTTGTAAGTGCCAGTCAAGGAGCTGATCTACAAAGGTAATAGAAGCAGAGAGAAACAAAGAAAATGCCTTCACTGTGGGCTCTGCTCTGTCCAGATGCCCTTGAGTCACTGGTACACAGGGAGGCAGCCATGATGTTTCATTGGACTGCACACTCCATGGCTGGAATGTGGGAGCCATTTGGAAAAGAAACTACAGCTTCTGGGAGGAGAATTTAAGTTTTGCTTGTCACAGCATAGTGTCAGGCACAGAGCAGACACTCCATAAACAATGAGCGAAGAACACAAAACCAAAGCAATTAAACTGCTGGAATGAAGCTTCCAGCTCTCTGCAGAAAGAGGAGGGAATCTCACACTTGTACTTGAGCTTATTTTTACTTCTGAGTTCTTAAGGATGGGGAGAGAGGAGAAACCAGAAGTTCACTGCAGTGATGCTTCTTATTCAGAATCTTATGGCTGACCTTCTCTCTGGTGAAGGGATCTAAGAGGTCCCTTAAATACTTCAAATCTCCAGGCAGTGGTACTTCAATGTCTTTGAAAGTCTGAAAGGCCTTTCCTCTGCTGGCTGTCCCCGCCCCAGGTGACACTGCTGACCCTAGCGGCATCTCTGCCGCACCTGTCTTTGATCTCACACACACCAAACTGTAGTCATTGGCCCTGACTAAAGACAACTTCCAGCTCTTACAAAAAGGCTACTTTGAAGACTCTACCAAGCACTTGGGAGACACTTTCTTCAAAGAAATAAATACATTTGACTTCTATAATTAGCAGGAGGCCAGGCCAGTTTCCTTATCTTTTCTTTTCTTCCCTACCTGTCCTTTGGCTATGTATCGCTCTGAGATGGAGCTAATTGTACACAGGTGCTGGAAGGACTGGGCTTGGAATCACTTCTGCGCAGACTGTAAACAAGGCACACATCTAAGTCAGGGTGTTGTCTTCCAGAAATGCAAATTAACAGAGTACCCTCTGCACCCTTCTTGGGGCTAACAAACTTTAAAATGTGGTGGCAATACAGAAGTATGCTCAGGCTCATAATTGGTAAAAATGTACTCATTCTGCTTGGGCAGTAGAAATTAATTTTTTGTGGCTTTGCACTGTCCCAAAGTGCTGGTAATATAAAATCCCTGAAATGTCTTCATAAAACAAGAAGAGCTGAGTGCCAAGATGGAACTCCTGTTGGCCTTGACAATAACCAGAGCTACTGGTCTTCTAACAGCAGCACCCAGTCAGATCTAGCACAGACCCTGTGCTCAGTAGCTTGCTGTACCCTGGGTGCAAGTACTGCCTCTGTCAGTAGATGTCCTCCCTTGACTGGGATTGACCAGCATCTAAAAATATAAATGCAAGTGTCCTGGCACCCAGTACAGCCTAGGTAGAAACACGTTCCTTTCAGAGGGAATAGAAATGAAATCACCAATAATCACTTTGTCACACACTGGCATCTAACTCAATATTCCAGGTCTCTCTGTCCTAAGAGGACATCATTCTACATGTTTTCTTGGTCTCATGTTCCACATCAAAATTGAGATCAGACAAAAAGTCGGAGATCCGATCTGGTAGGGCCCTGGAGGCTGCGGTAGGGAGTTTGCTTTTGAGCCTGCTTGTGTATTTTAAATATCAATGCATTGGCTGCTGGGTGGCCAGGATAGAAAGAGATGGACAGGAAGCCCTGGCAGAAATTCAGGTTACAAAGGGCACTGGGTGGAAACGAGTGTGAGACATATTTGAGGGCGGAGCAACCTAGAGATGCTCACTCACTCCTTCAGTAGTTCTTTGAGATGGAAAAATGAGGAAGATGGGGCAGAGCTCTGAGGATTTTGAAGGTGGGTTCTGTCAGCTAACTTTGGGATGATCCAGTGAAGTAGACTAAACAGAGTAGACAGGGAAATTAGCCTCTGCTGCAAACTCAAGAAAGAAACTGAGACAACTAAGTATAGAATTGAGGCTAGAAGAGCACGTGACTCTGATTACTACTTGGAAATTTGGAAGGGAAGCTTTCACTGTGGCTGCTTTTTCCTAATAAATGCTTGTGATCCTGTTATTCCCCGCTTTTCCACACCAGGGGTGACTCAGAGCTTCGCTGTTTGTTTCTTACTTGCTTAAAAATCTCTGTCACTATTTGATGTTTACTTCTCTCTCATCCCTGCTGATGAGTCACTAGCGAAGAAAACGCTTCACACACTCTGGAGATGCCTGCGCAAGTCTGTGTTGACGAGGAGAGAATGCTGCCGGCAAAATCTGATGCAGCTGGCTCTTTGTTTTCTTGGAGAACCCAAAGGTGACTATAAATAATTTAATATATCTTTTATGATCTGTCAGTATCTGGTTGACGAAATTAAAGGAATCTTGCTAAGATTGAAAAGGAAAAGCGATAAAAGCTTTGGAAGGAAAACATAAAATTTGATTTGGCAGAATATATTTGTTGAGCACACAGAGTGCAAGAAACACAGAAAAAGGACAAACCTATATTTACTGAGGCCTACCCACATATACACATGTGTGTGGAAACAGAACATAGAAGGTGAAAATCTTAACATCCTTTTCTACCTCGGGAAATGGACGGGTTTAGAGGGGTTAGGGAACTTGTTCTTCCTCTTGGTGACCTTCATTTGCACCTGCTCTACTTCAAGGTCATTGTCTTCATGACTCTGGCTCTGCTCTTCAAGTGTTCATTCATCTAGTGATGCAGGAAAAAGACATCCTGACAATGTCTGGAAATGATTTAGGTCCTCAAGCAATGTTACCTGGGACTGCAGTAGGGGATGCTGGGGATGGAAGGAAATACATGATTTAAGTAAGAGGAGATATTGTGAAAGTGAGAACTCTAGGCTACTATACCTTTACTTGTCTCTGGACTGCCAAGAAAAATATTTGTTACACTTATTATCACATGGTACAAGATGTATAAAGTACATATAAAATAATAGACCACGTGAGGTATAAGGTACAAGTTACTCACAATTTGTAACAAATATATAATCAGATTTACATGTAGGTCTACAACACAATCATGTGTCAGTATTTATGGCATATGGTATGTCTGTAATTTTGTATTTTAATATGTATACTAAATATGATATTACATATATCTTATTCAGTGGAGTTGACTGGTTACCTTAGTTTCGACGTTGTGTTACAAAGAATCTGACTGTAAATCTGGTGTTGTGAGTTTCCATAATTGTTGTCAATTCCCTTGATTTCTTAGGGTGTCATGTTCTTCCTCTAACAGAAAAAGGATGAAAGGTTTCTAGGATCTTGCATAGACATTTTTCAGAAAAAAATAACAGCATACAAATGCCTAACAGGTCTATGAAAAATATTTGACGCCATTAATCATGAAGAAGTGTAAATTAAAAAATGAGATACCACCTCGCAAATGTTAAAATGGCCACTATCATGAGACTAACTATCCAGTGTTGGTCAGGTATTGAGATCGGAAACCCTGCACTCAGATGGTGGGAAAGTAAATCAGGAAAAACATTTTCAGGAAGAAAATATAGAGACTCCTTAAAAATTCAAAAGAGTTCATAGTATTTCCAGTGTTGCCATAATGAGCAGACTGTTAAAAGTACTTCTTTAAGCTAGCACTTCCCTTGTAGATTTTAGCTATATGTAGCAGAATTATTAAAAGATGGAGTAAAAGTTTGAAAATGGGAAGTAGAACTATACTTAGAATAATGATTTAAGAGAAGAGTAAAAAGTTAAAGCCAATAAAAGAAGGAGTGGATTTAAAGATACTAAATTAAATTATACAAATTTGGGACGAGTATGCAGATAGAGTTGCTTTTAACCTCTTTGGACTCCCCCCTCAACCGAAAGAGAGAAGTTTACTCCATATTCTTGGTTAGTCTGACTTATTTTTTCCAAGGATTTCTCTATTACTTGGAACAATAGAATTTATTTGTCCATAGCTATGTATCTCACTTATATGTGGATTCTAAAAAGTTGAATTTAGGAACATAGAGGGGAATCATAGTTAATATATGTATATATACATAATTCAGAAGAGATTGAGAGGTGTTCATCAAAGGATGAAAAATTTCAGTTATTTATGAGGAATGATCTACTGTACAAAATTATGACTATAGTTTCTACTACTATTGCACTATTACTACTGCTACTACTACCACTACAACTACTGATGTAAGAATAAGTTATAGCTGTTTTTAGCCAGGCATGATGATAATGCCTGTAATTTTAACAGTCTAGGAGGCTGAGGCAGGAGAATCAGAGATTTGAGACCTGCCTGAGCAGTTTAGCAACTTACTGAGAACTTATCTCAAAAGTAAAAATTAAAAAAAATGGGTTGATGATGAGATTCAGTGTAAAAGCCATGACATAAGTCCCCAGTACAGTGAATAATAATAATAACTATTATTATTGCTATTATTAAATAATGTATTCTTGAAAATCAACTAGAGTAGATTTTTAAGTGTCTTCATCATAAAAAGTGGTAACTGTGTTTGGTAATGTATACATTATTTAGCCAGTCTAATGTATGTATATTTCCAAAACATTATAATGTACATGATAAGTACATATAGCTTGTCATTCAAATTAAACTTACTGAATTAAAGAATATTTCCAAGAGACAGTCTAATACTCTATTTGCATACTTAATGGACTCATAGTAATTGTACACGTTCCTGGAGTACACGGTCTCTGATTTGGGCATCTAAAACTGGTCAACATGTTCTACCACGGGCCATTCCGAACCTTATGTTGGCACTGGATACGCGCCCCCTGCCGGTGCGGGGCAGCGGTGCTTGTAGTCAACTCTTAGTCAACCCTTAGTCTCACCGTGAGCTCCCCAGGCCTGATGTAGGCTTCCACCTTTAACTCAATAGCTGAATTAGGCTTTTGTTGTATGATGCTTGGTTGATGTGGCTGTATCTCAGTTTTCACTGGAAAATATCACTCAAAATGTATTTCATTCCCTGTTACTTCAAAGCACTTAATTTCTACTAGATTAAAAAATAAATACACAGCTTATGTCCATTGGGGCCTAGGTTAGAATTCCTTGTTGAAATGTTGCTAAAAAGGCTTCATAATTACTACCTATTTATCCTTTCAACAAGAAATCTCAAAACAATTTGCTAAGAAAGCTACTACCTCGTATTTTAGACTGAGGTACAAAGATATCGCAACTTATTAAAGGTTAATAAATCAGTCTCTGATTGGGACTTAAGCTTGCGAGCCCCCGTAATCAAGCCTCTCTATATAAACCCAAAGGGGCAGGCAGCGGAAGTGCTCTTCGGAGTCTGTGCGTTGCCAGTGTACTTAGCATAATCGGTTTACCTGTGTCGATTTCATTACCGTTTATAAATAGGGATGCTGCCTCGCGGGAAAAGAAAAGCTTCCTACTCTTTTTCCATCTTCAAGCTGAGTAATTCACCATTCAAATCTGTTCTGAGAGGGCACAGAATGTATTCCAGGGAGCTCTGAGGAGGAGGGCAGCTGTCTGCCGAGACGGCTCCTCCGAGGTTTGATGGGGCTGGAAGTGTCCTAGGTTAGGTGTTATCCGTCCCTCAGCCATTCATTCTGGCTGTCTTTCTCATCAGAACCGTGTGTGAAAATCCTTTTATCTTCCTTTGACCCTGCTAGGCTGCTACCCAAAGGAATACACTTTAATCCTCCTCGGCCTGTCTGGAGAGATTTAGCTCTCTGTCAAAAGGGGTTTCACAGAAAAGATTTTCAGTAGTTCTGGAAGGGAAATGTATTGTTGCCTCTAAAGAAGTGGGTCACGTTGACTTGTTTTTGTGAGTGACATGGTGATGTTTCAGGAATGTGTAAAGATGTATGTAATGTATAGTACGTGTATACACATATTATTCATGTATACATGTGTGAGTATGGTCACTTCAGTATGGCAGTATTTCAGGAGGAATTACATCATACATTTGTATCAATTTAGAGACATATGTTCCAGAAGAGGTGAAATTAGAGAATCTTCAGCATTAAAAAACAAACAGAAATGCCCTTTTATTACTTTCCAGTACTAATGTGATGTAGATTAAAGATATTGTGCCTACATAAGGTCCTAAACAATATTTGCTTTCCTACCCTATAAAACATTGAAAATTATATCAATTGTATGGAAATATATCCTTGGGACAGTTTAATGTTTGACTCACCTATTTTACCATCATTTGGCATTTATTCTTTTTGCATTTTTCCACTTTTAAACTGCACCACATTTGTGTCTAGAAAAAATAAGCAAATTGTGTTTGCATAGTAATCCAGCACTAGTCACAGTACCCACAGTGCTCCATGCTTATTGGGGAGGTATGAGGACATTGTTAACCTCTGAAAGACTCAGATTCCTCTGTAAAAATATTGACAAAATACTTCCCTTGGGAGATGGACGTGTGAGTGAGCTAATGCATGCCCAATGCCTACCAGCTGGTGAGAATTTGAAAAATGTTGTTTTCCATTTTTAAGCCAAGCCCTGTCTCAATTTCCTTAAGTGCCAAAATAATTGAGATCATATTAAAAAGTTATTTACTCAGTATTATTTCTCTCTTTGCTGTGTTTACTTGTTTCTTTCTGCGCCTTCCCCATAGCCTGGGCATTTCACACATTTCTCATTATGTTTCTCTGAACTGTATTTTTAAAATGATACTGTTGAAAATTATAAAAAGACAGTTAGATTTCTGTTTTCCTTTGGAAACATAAAATACCAAATGACAATTACTGAAAAAGCAGTCATTTTCCCTTAATTTTAACAGCATTTTAGGTTTAAAGATGTTCGAATCTATAGATGCATAAGTTAAAAGGAAGAGACATTCATGAAGTTGGAAATTAATATGATGAGATAAAATATATTAAAATTCTCTCATCTCAGTAAAACTTTGTTCAGTAGTTGTATTGGAACAAAATCCAGTTATTCAACCACAAATGAGTAGACTGAGGCAGAAGGATAGCTACAAGTTCAAGGGCAGCCTGAGCGACATAGTGAGAACCTGTCTCAAAAAGACAACAGTACCAATAAAGATTAAATTAAAAAAAAAACCAGAACAAATAGCACATGTTGTTACAGTACATTCGCACAAGTATTAAAGAGATAAGTGGATCAGATAGGTATGGTATGAGTTTGGGCATTAAATAAAAATTTTAAGAAAGCGATATAAACAGTGACTTCCATTTTAGATGTGCTTGTTTGTTTCTTTCTCCAAAAATTTAAACATCTTCAGCTACACCTTTGTCTATAATAAGTGAGCTTGATAAATCTCTCTTCAAAGGGCTCAATTTACCTATTATTACAGGGCTTCTGTGATAATTAAAAATTCCTAGAGTTTCTGAAGAGTGGAAGTCATCACAGATTCAATATAGCTACAGCGAAGCATTGCAGGGACAGTGAAGGACAGAATGTGTCAGAAAGGTCATTTTAAGACTATGAATCAGGTTTTGTGGTTTCGAAGGAGTAACTAATTCCTCAAAGCTGGTGGCTCTCTGGAATCCTTCCCTCCGTGTAGGAAACTCGACATTACATATACAAACAACCAACTTGCCTTCATTTTTCCTTCTTTCTCCAAATGGAAAGAATACAGCGTGAAAAGTAAAGTGTGAAAATAGGGACATTTGAATAGTCAGTAGCCCTATATGTTGAGCTAGAGAAATAGGAGAACTTATGCTTTACTGTTGGGGGAGTTATAATAATAATACAAAAGACTGAGGTTCATTCTGGAGACCGAGTGCAGTCCACAATCTCATAATCATTTTCCATCTCTTCTCCGCCTCCTGCTTACTTCCACTGTGCCCTTGATCCTCTTTCACATTTCACTTTCATTGGCTGACTGGTTTAACTTTTAAATACTTCTTAAAGTCAACACTTGATCACTGATAACTAATTTAAAACACATGAATGCTGTGAGTTCTATTTCTGGGTACATAATTATATCCAATGGCACTACAGCTATAGAAAATAAAACATACTACCACAACTGATCTCCTATGACTTTGAGCAAACAGTAGCTCACTTGCAGCAAATGTTTTATCTGAGAACTACTGTAAGTTCAAAGACAATTTGTTTAGTAGGACAAGGCAGGAGAATGTGTTTGTGAAGAATACTTATCAGTGGTGAGTGAGTGTCCAGGAAACTAATAAAGTTATAAAACAGCAACAATCACTTTATTATCAGATACTAAAGAACATCAAGGAAGATTTATATCTTCTTTTAACTTCACCCTGAGACAGTTTCAAATTCAATTGCTGGGTTGTTTTAGAGTAAAGCAGAAGTTCAGGAGCAGAATGTCTTCCAACAGACTTAGGATGAGATAGAGTAGGTTTAATCATTTTCTTCTCTCTTCAGGAAAATTGCTGATGAGACTAAAAAAGCAGCATGTACACCGACCTCAGGGAGAACAAGAGACGCTAAAAGCTCATTATGGATGGACGCATTAGCATGCAGCCTCCTTCGTATTCAGGAAGTTAGCAGAGATTCACAATGTGGAATCTGAGACAGCGTGTAGACTGCAGAATACAGTATGGCTTCTAATGTAATAAACAGAATTCTCACAGCCTCAAGGCTTTCAGCACAAATGAGCTACTCTCTAACTGCAAACTTAATACCTACCTTAAATAAATTTAGAATCTGCTTGGATAGACGAGGAGATTGTTTTTAGAGGAAAAACGGTAGAGCCCTCTGTCTGCTTGGGGATTTATGTTCGATGTCTTTATTTTCCAAGTAGAGTCCTTCTCCCACTTCTTTGCATTTACATCTTATTTCCAGCTGGGTAAGGCTGCTCTTACTTCCTTATACCCTAAATTTTTTTTACTCCTACTTTGAGCCAATAATAATCCTCTCTTATATTGATAGAATTCCTGTCAACACGCATAAGACTTTGAGACTTATTCTTCAGGACCTAATTCAAATATTATTACCTCTTTAGAAAGCCTTCTCTTGTCTTCACAAATGGAAATAACATAACCCTTTTAAAACTTCTATTATTTTAATATGTACATAATTACAGCACTTTCTCTCTTACATTATAGCCATATAATCATCCTGTTTCTTATTTTCCTTAATGAGGTCTTCAATCGCAGGACCCTAAATTCAACTTTGTATCTCTCACAGAACCTACAACATTCTTTTCATTTTTAATAGACTTCCCTGGAAGTCAGTTAGAGAAACTGAAATTCTTTCATGCATAAAAATGTTGTGTGATTATCAGTTCTCATTTATTTATCCCAAACATAACATTCCAAGAAGAAAAGTGAGGAAGAGTGACATGGCAAGGAAAAAAGTTTGGAACATTTCAATTAGGTTTGCACAGGAAATTAGAAATCATCCCAGATCTTTCAAGCAGAAAGGGACTTAACAGAGGAAATTAAATATTTCAAAAATGTTTGGAGATGCTTTGGATTCAAAAGTCAAAAATAGCTTTATCTAGCATTTAAAAACTAAACCTGTGCAGAAATCAAAATCATCTGAACACATACATCTCAGATGGACAACTGAATATAAATATAGGTGGTACTGCAATATGTTTGAGTGCTTATGGAACTGATCCAGGAGACAGGAATATGTTAAAATACCAACAAAAAAAGGTAAAGTTTCAGATATGTATTCTTTTCAAAGCCCAAAGGGAAGGGAGCAGTTCACGGTGGTGGGGTTGACGCTATTGATGGTGCATATATTTCATCTGGAGTCACAGAGAGAAGGTGGAGGATGTTGGAAGACACAGAGGTGGCACTGTACGGTATGGAAAGGAGAAAGGAAAGTGTTCTTCTCCAGCAGATTCAATCTCAATGATGCATGAAAAAATGCCACCAGCCAGCAGAGTAATGCTGAGGACAGAGGGTGCCAGCATTCAGTATGCAAAAGGAGCTAGGAGAGAAGAGAAGCAAAGTCATGTATACTAGGCTGCAATGCTCACTAGCCATGTTTAATTTGAAGTCCAGGTCTTAGAATAGTTTTATGATAGTCATCATCCAATTTGTTTTTCTTCAAAATGGTTTAGTTCTTAAACTGTAGGCAAGGTAGGAAAATAGACTGATGTAGTAAGAGTCCTCTGTCATTAAAACCTTACCCAGAGGGTGCACTGTAGGGAGACAGGACTGTGGTATTCAGAAATCAAAGTGTTTTGTTAGCAAAAGGCTGGCGTGTGGAAGGGAAGGACAGAAGTGTGCACAGGAGGGACTGACAGCTGGTAGAAGATCCTGTAGGTGGGGATTTCCAGGGGATGTGGAAGTGGTGGTGTTGCCGCGCTGATGCACATGTTGGAAGTGGAGGTAAGAGGCAAGGAGTTGTCAGTGAGGACAAGGTCAAGGAGATGTCGTTGGAAGGGTCTTAGAGAGGACATTGTAGTAACAGGAAATTGCCACCCCGTGTAACTCTTGATTGGTTGTATCTCCTAACACTAACATGTCTTGTCCATCCATTTCAAATAAAGACTTGAAAGAATTTGAATTATTTCAAAAGCGCTGATAGTCAATATGAAGTACAGTAAATAAGAGAGTTCAAGATGAATTTTGATTCATTGTGAAATGTTTTTAAAAATCAATAGGGACCTTTACTCAGACTGAAAGACTAGAAACAATTTAACAACATGGGTCACAGCTAAGGTTCATAGACTGGTAATTGGAGTACTCTTTGTCCTGCCCATTAGGGAGAGTTTGAATCATAGTCATGACATTAAAATGGTGATCCTGGGCCGACACTGAGTACATACAATATGCCAACTACTTTACAGAGGATTTCCTTTACATTAAGTATCTCCATAGTCTATTTCATAAATGAAAAGAAAAACAAAACAAAAAACCAGGTGTAGTAAGCTTAAGCCAACAAATGAGGTAGAGAAAGCCATCTGCTCATCTAACCCCCAAGGCAGATAGTCTCTCTGCTCAGCAGACTTTAAGGTTAGAGTAGATGAAAAGAAGAAAAGAAGAAAGGAAAAGGAGGCAAGAGAGAAGAGAAGGCAAGGGAAAGGAAGGGGAGAAGAGAACAGAACAGAAGAGAAAGAAGACGTGGAAAAAGGTACGTTTCTGAAAGAACTCATAGACTGTCTTCCCAGCCCTATTTCTTACCCCTTGCAGTGGGCAGAATCATGTGACTACGTTTTGGCTAGTGAGCTAGGAATAGAATGAAATGTGCAACTTCTGGTTCAAAGAACTTAAGAGCCTGGGCGTGACTTTCTAGCTCTCGTCTGCTCTGCTGCAGCCATTGTGGAGGAATAAGGTAGAAAGAGAAGAGCTGTAGGACGGGACCAGCCCAGAGGGCTGAGTCATCTGTCATGGAATTATAGGACTGCCATTAGACTCAGAATAAACTTGATTTTATTAAGTTCATTTGCTTTTGCAACATAATCAAACTTATCTTAGTTCATACAGATAGGTGTTTTTTCTTTCTTTTCTTCTTATGGCTAGCAATCACCTTCCTGACTGATGAAGTTAGTGAATCCAGAACCAGTCTTAAAATAATTGCAAATAATGTCAAGGATAAGAAAAAAACAATTTATGAAAATACTGTGGGATAAAATTTTGGTAAATTTCAACAGATGCATAGAAGAAATCATTATTCTGTATATGAACACAAAATATTTTTATATAATAGTAATGACATTTGTATTTTGGAGGATTTGGATATTTTATTAGTTCTCATTTTATCACAGACTTGCAAATCTCAGACAGGAAGTAATTATCAAGGTCATCTCCTCAGATCTCTTTAACTGAAAAGCTCTGAGGCTCAGGGCAGTTGAGTTTTCCACATGACTTAGCAACTTAGGGGTAAAGCTGCACTTAAAACCTATCCTTAGGCTAGAATCTTTCTAGCCCTATACTGAGAAGCCTCTTCCATTGCAACAATTGTCCGGTGACATTTACTGCTCTAAAAGAGTTAATGACTTTCCCAGAGGTTAGTTTTTGCTAAGTTGTGTAGAGAGCCAAATAGAATAAATGCCAGAACAGCACCCTACTTTATTCTTTTAGAGATTGCTCAGCCAGAAAATGTTAGAAGGCAGAAGTTCTCCAGACGGAATTTCATGAAATACTTGTGGGGGGGAAAGGTGCTATTCTATCTAGCCAACCAAAAAATCTGCATAAGTCTTTAGAGTTTATGTGCCATAGAAGTCAACAGCATTCTGTATAGGATCCCAACACCATGCTTTTGTTGTTGTTGTTGTTCTACCACCAGGAGCATCTGAGGCAGTCAACAGAAAGTGAATCATGCTAGAACTGGTTTGTAGAGTACAGAGTATTTATCACTCAGTACATGCTTATCTATTTGAAATCATTCTCAAGTATGCTGCAGGGCCTAACTTGCTGTTTTGTGGCTTTCTACATCCTTAGGAAAGACAGTGTAAGTCTGTTACCTACAGTAGCAATAAATTATTCTTTTTTTCAGACAGAATCTTGCTTTGTAGTTAATTATTCTTAACTTCAGAAATCTCATGAGGTTGTATTATTCAAACTAAGAGAATTAGGTATCAGTGACATATTTTTATCACACAAGGTCAAAATTTCAGTCACATCTGATTAGTGTTAGGAGAGCATCTTCAGTTGCAAAGGCCTTTCCTGTGAAAAATAATATCCAGGGAAGTATCTCATGATAATCACAGGTCTCTGGAGGCTCTGGAGTGACCATTGTAAGCACACTTACATTTTAATGTTTGGTTTTAGTCTTTTCATTTGGCATATCTCAGGTAGATATCGATGAAGAAATACCACTGCATGAAAAGGTTAAAAAAAGAATTAGGATGATAATTATTCAATAATGTTTTCCACAATCACTCCTGAAATTTCCAAATCATTGCACCCTACATAATCCTTAAGATTCTGACTGAAGCTTTCTCTCTCTGAGTCAAACAGGAACCTGTATTCATGGCCACTAAAGTTTCCATTAAACTTTTGAGCATCTGTCAATTGCAAAGTTGGAAGGATCTCAAAGTTTCCCTTTGCAATACTTTGATTTGTTATAACATTGATGCTGCAAAGCTATGACATTAGCATCATGTATGTGTTTTACTGTCCATTTTGGTTTCTTTCTTCCATGATTTGCCTTCACCTAACGTATTCCTCATCTCTTTTGTTTACTCTTTTTTCCTTTCCAGTTACTCTTAAGATTTCTTTGGGCAGCATCAACTGTTATGTGATAAGCATATAACAAATATTTTCCTTATCCAGGCATTTATATTTTTATTTTACATATGGCTTATTTGCAAGTATTTGAAGATTTTTATTTGTCATGTATTCAAAATTGTCAGGCTTGGTTTTTATGACTTCTGGTTTTGGTTTCTGTTTAGAAAGACTTTCTCATTCCAAAATACAAACATACTACCCTAAATCTTCTGGTAACTCTACATGCTTCTTACACACCAATGTTGTGTCTATCTATAAAACCATATTAGAAATTGGATGTCCCTTTGGTAAAAATTCCATTGCAGGGTAACTGCCTCATGTTCCAGGAAACTGTAACCTTGGACATCTAGGAAAAGGGGTGAGAGCAGTCCAGATATCACAAAATTGTTGGTAGAATTGATAAATACATTCATATAAAGTAAGCAGAATGCCATTCCAATACATATTAACTGTATAAAGGCTCTGAAGATTATTTATCTTTATGAGGTCAGTTTGAGCATAGGTCTAGGAATAGAATTCAAAATTGTGCAGAAAAATTGAATCAATTTATACAAAATATGCTGTCCTAATTTTTTTCTTTACATAAGTTCCTCATGAGCAGAATTCAGTCTCATCACAGTTCCTACTGTGATTTCAGCAACTATCAGCATATATAGTTTTGATTCTCTGTTGATCTTGAGGCTCTTACATACAACATATGACATAGCTATACAGAAAGATTTAAATCAATCTATGGAAGGATAGAATGTGGACTTACCTCCTGTCACAACTGCAATACTTACACTTGTTACCCAAAGGTATAGATAAGGACCTTCCATCTCTTCCTCTCAAGTCTTGTTGACATACACTTACAATCTCTTCCCAGTAGTTCAATGTTGATTTGTACAGTTGTTGGACAAACTTTCCCATTCTTTGGCACAAATAATTCAGGAACCAGACTACCGGGTATGGAAAGTCCTTTCTTTGCCCTGGAGGATATTACTTTAAAAGAAAGTAGAAAATTAAATTGAAAAGACATAAAAGTACCAAATTCCAAAGCTCTGTATATGTGACAGAGTTGCTATGTTATTCAGACAGGAGCTGGGGTGATGTACCCCTCAGTTCCTCAGACATTTTCTGTCCATTTCATGTTGGAAATGTACAAACTTAGCTGATTGTTTCAGCCCATCTGCAGCTCCCTTCCACGAGCTTCTGGGCTAGAACAGTGGGACTATTCTGTCTTTCATGATCATTTTCTATCTAGTTAGAACTATGTATTTTAGGGGGCCACCATTCACTGTAGATGCTTTAGAAATAACTGAAGTGAGTCCAAAGCTGAAGAAGGGGAAGAGAAGGAAGAAGAAAAAGATTTAAAGAAAAAATTTTTAAAACATGAAAGTCAATCTTTTGTAGATGGGGAAGGAAAAAAGAGTTGGGGGATGGGAAGGGGCCAAAAAATTACTAAGATGTGTTATGCATATGTACTCATCCCCCATGGTGAATGTGATCAATATGCTGTAAATATGAACTAGTTCAAAGAATAAAATATTTTTCTAGGTTTTTTGAGACAGGGTCTCGCTTGGTAGTTCAGGCTGGCCCTGAGCTTAGCCTCAAATTCACATCACAGCAGTCCTCCTGCCTCTGCCTCCCGAGTGCTGGGATGACAGGCGTGAGCCACCACGCCCGGCACTGTGGTATGTGGTACTGGTTGCTGCTGGGCGTGAGTCTCCATGCCCAGTATTGTATGTTGTTACTGGGGATCGAACCCGGGTCCTTGCACTTGCAAGACAGGCACTGGAACCACTGAGCTAAATCCCTGGCCCTAAAGAATA
Organism: Petromus typicus; assembly: GCA_004026965.1. Lineage (NCBI taxonomy): Eukaryota > Metazoa > Chordata > Mammalia > Rodentia > Petromuridae > Petromus > Petromus typicus. The sequence goes on from PVIR01001722.1 coordinate 81,326, forward strand.
AAATATTAAAGAACAAATACAAAGGGGGGTCAGAACAGATGGTCAGTATGTGAATGTTCAATGAAGCTAAGAAAATGGATGAGAAATGGAAACCAAATCACAGCGTGTCAGTACTTCCTGGCCAGCAGAAAGAAATAAAAGGTGTCTTCAGGAACAGCAGAAGAATCAGATGCATAATTTCAGAGAGCATTGTCTCACTGCTTTACAGGGTCTGCCGCTGCAGAGGGCTGCATATTCAGTATTTTGTTTTCAAACTAGTATTCACAAGGGTTTCTCTCTCTTATACATGGAAACACCAAATCTGGGATTACCAACTAATTTGTAAGGAACTCAGAATTAGAATGTGTGTTTTCGAACCCAAAGATTTAGTCCCGTTTTATTACTCTTTGGGTAGCATTTCAATAGGAGAAATAGTTGAAGGTAAAGGAAGTGTTTGACAGCACTTGGTAGTAACTATGGGTTGGGTCTTCAAATGATTGTTAAAGTTTACCTCTTTGTCATTTCTGACAGAATCTTCTTTCTTTCCTTCTTTGCATTCCTTCTTCCCTCCTTTCTTCTTTCCCTTCCCTTCTTTTGTTTCCTTCCTTTTCCTTTTCTTCATTCTGCCTCCTTTTTCATTCATTTTTTAAAAGATGATAGTGTGCCCAACTTTAAAATTGTTGTCCCTTTGTTTTACTAGCAGGTGGACTGGCCATGTGACACAACAGGAGCCAATGAGACATAAACAGAGATTATTGGGTTCAGAAAATCTCCTTGAACATAAGACACAGCTAAAAGATCCCCTTTGGACATTTCTCTTTCTTACTCTCGACTTCCAGACCTACAGCTCTGACAGCTGGAGCCACAGCAATCACAGTTTTGACCACAAAGTAACCCTTTGAATGAAGACCAAGGGTGAAGCAAGAAGAGAGGAAGAGGCAAAGGGTTCCTGGGGTGTTTTCTCTGCCACAGAGCTTCTTCACCAGCTCTGTCCATGAAGAAGGAAGAGAACTGCAGTTCATGTAGTTCAAATGTTGCTTTTCTGTAATACATCACAAAGAGTCAGGCAGAGAGTGTGACTGTCTCTTCACAAGCCCCAGAGAAGAAAGGACAGAAGTAAAGAGCCCAAGTCGAAGAAAGCAATTTTGAGGGTGGTGGCAGGAGTTACAGGAGATTAAACTTGCTGGTTTCAGCTTTCAGGATAAAGTAGGAGGCAAAGCAGTCTCTACTGAGATTGACTGCACTTGGACTGGGAGCAGGGAGACTTTTAATCACTTTAATGGTGTGCTTGGATGAAATACTGAGCTAAGTGCTGATCTAATGTACCTTGCCCATTTGGTGTTATAACTTGTCTCGAGAAACATATTGGATAGCTTTTCTCCCATTTTGCTTTTTTGTAGTTATTCAGCTAATTCCATTTTGGAGGCTTATTGAGAACCTCTTCAGTTTTTTAGTGGTAATAATGATAACTGGCAGCTGGTGCAGACTGAAGAGCACCCTTCTCTTATTGTACATCAAGAGCTACTAGAACCTTATTTGACATCAAGACAAGTCTTTGAAGTAGAACCAGAGTCGATCAGACAATAAGTGGACTTTTAAGGTAAACACTAGCACTTCCCTGCAAGAGCTCTTCTTGTCCACGGCTGAAAGGAAAGTGACCAAGATAAGATTTCTCAGAAGGACTCTAAGGCTTTTTCCTTTCTGAAGTGTTTAATTACTTTCCTAAGTCAGTTTTTTTCAGTGTACCTGGTATAATCAATATTCTTAGATTTTTATCATACACTTTTGGCTATGGTCCCTAATCACTGCACCATGATTTATGCTTATGTGGGCAGTTGTGAGATAAACTTTTATTTTTATCTTGAATGGCTTTAATTATCAGATCTCAAGGTGTTTTTGTGTTCCTCGTCAGGATTTGTATTCATAATATCACTTTAAGAGAAGACGTGAGTATGTAACCTGAGGTATTAGTACACTTTAGCTTATACTTCATAGAAATAACATGGGAGAGAAAGAGAGAGAGAGAGAGGGAGAATATCCTTGCAAATCTGCAATATCACTATAAATAAAATGACATACACATACATATGCTGAAACTGGAAAAGATGAGTGTTAGAGTTGCTGGGCCATCTTGGCTTTGATTTTTCAATATTTGTTTGTTTTCTATTGTCTTCTGTGAGCTATGAGAGAGCAAAGAACTGTCTCACTTATCTTTGTGCTCTCAATATTGAGCAAGCACAATTCCCATCCAATAGCAAGGTCTTTGTCAATAACTATTGGGTGAACTGCTAAATAACTAAAATCATAGATGTTTAACACACAATTCCTATAACAAGCATTTTCTTCTTTCTTCCTATGGCCTAGGTGTGGTTCCAGGCACTGGGAGTGAAATTAAAGATGAAGAAACCATCACTTTTCCCCAGAGATCATGCAGACATGTGCGGCTATGTACACACAATGTCAGGCAGTTAGTGATCAAACACAAGAAAATACCCGATGCAAAGGGAGGATGCAGGTATAAAGCAAAAATCAAATTGTCTGAATTGCAGTCTAATACATTCTGGAGTACAGGAGAATGAAGACAGAAAACCAATTCTGAGGTTTATGGTAAAAAGTGGTAGCAATTGATGGACCCATTAATAAAACTGTGGAACACATAGGGACACAATTGAGGAGGGGAAAAAATGCCTTGAGTTTGGGCACCTTGGAGGTAAGGTTCTCACAGTGGAGCTGTGCAGTAGGAAGTAGAATGTGACTCTGTCTGCTCTGGACAGCAGTCTAGGCTAGAAATACAAAGTAGGGAACCACCAGCACTTGCCGAGTACTTGGGTTTGTATAAGAGCTGATCCGGGGAATCATACGTAAACTGGAGGAGAAACATAACTGACACAGCCCCAGTCCTTTATCTTTCTTCTATTCTTGGATCAGACAGCTGTTTATTTTCCAGGGCCCAAGTAAGAGTCCAGCTGCAATGACACCTTTCTGGACAGCACTGTGCATGCACCTCTGCTTTCTCAGGATGGTTGCACACAGCCTGGTTTTCTAATCTGATTTCCAAAATGTGGAGAGCAGAGTCTGTTGCGCTTCTGTATCTCACAGTCCTCTGTGAGCAAAGTTTGTGGACAGACTTTCCATTTTGACAGTTGGATAATAATAGTAAGGCGCATCAGCAAGTGCATCACCTACATCACTGTTATCCCAGTGTCAAATATTTCACTTATTAAAGGGAGAGAGAACTCTCTGATTTCTCAAGATTTTGACTTCTATTCTGGCATCAGAAATGGCATAAAAGAAACCAGACATTCCTTTTAATGATTAATTTTATGAATGTCCCCAGCTAGGAAGCTGAGTTTTCTTTGAAGACAGGTTCTGCTATTGAACTTAAAGTGGTCTATGGAAATTCTGAGTGAAACTCTTTTTGGTGGTACTTAGGCAGGAATCCAAACTTAATTAAACCCTCAATCACTTTCCCTAGAAATGAGATGGTGGGATGAGACTCACTCCTCTGCAATTTCTAGAATCTCCTTGAATATCTTGCCACCTTTTTCCCTGTTAGGTGCAGCATAGCAATTTTTCTTCCAACTTTCAGGAAGAGAGAACATATTACTGCACTTTTATTGACAGTGGAATGATTTCACAGTTTATTTCCCTCAGAATTCTCAAATGAGTATCAAGGAATACTAGTGATTTATTGAACCTGAGTTCTTCAAAAGTACTAAAAACTGAACCCTTAAAGAATATTCACCCTTGTATTTACCATAAAGAATATTTCTCCTGCAGAAGTGCTGGATTTTTAGGTCTAACTCATCAAAAATAAATATATATATATTTTCAGCTCTGGATTCTTCTGAGATCTTTGACCACTATTTTTTTAATAAAATAAGGAAAGTTGTACTTTCATTTTACATAATAATAGGATTTACTTTTACATCATACCATTTGTACTCTAAGGAGCACCTTCAGAGTTCAGGCACAGGCCTGGTGTTCAGAAGCTACTCATTAAGAGACAGAAGAAAACTCTCTTGACTGAGAAAAATGGTTTCCGGAAGACCCAGGCCCCAGATTTCCCAGTGATGGCAACTACTCTGCTCACTTGAACAATAAAGGAGATGTATGTTCTTGTTGATCGTATCTTCCCATTGAGCACTGACCCTTCTGAAATAACACTGCAGCGTGAATGCGAACCTCATGCCCACTTCAAAAGCTGAAGTAGTTCAGATGGGGTTGTGCTGCATTATCATTTTCTTATTAATCATGCAGGATGACTACAGCGAGCCAGGCGAGCAGGGCCCAAGGCTGGCCGCATGATTCATTTAGGGAAGAGCGCATTCCTCAGCACTCAGTCCTGCCTCGTGGTTGGTGCGTCCTCAGAAAAGGCTTGAGATCATTCTGAAGAGACACACGACTTTGGCTATCTATCCAAAACTTTCACCAACACCACAATTATATCTGAACCTCTTACCCTGGCCCATAAATGCATTATCATCCAATTTCCACCTCTCTCATTTATTTTGTCTTTAGCTGTTTCTTGAGATTCACATCACTTTACCACAAACAGTCTGTCAGTTCACATTCCACATTCTTTCTCCTTTTAATACAATTTCCCTATTGTTTCTTTCTTAGAATATTGTGTGTCTTACTTGAACTGCCTGCTCCAAAAATGAGCCTTCTGTGGTGACCAAAAACATAGTTATCACTTAATCTGTGCTGCATTATCATTTTTCTTATTAGTAACAGAGTCATAGATTGTTTGCTTGCTTCTTCTTGTCTCATTTATATCACTAGAAAATAAGTTCTTTGACAGGAAGGGAATGGATGATCTAGTTTACCATTGTACAGTTGTCACGTCTTGAAATGAAAACATTTCAAGTTTTTCATAATTTTTGTTGACTGACTGGGAAGCTCTTTTTCTGCTAAACTAGTGGAATCTGAACAGGAGTTGCTAATATCACTCTGTAAGCCACCAAGGTCAACAGAGGAGGAAGATTCCTGAGAAATGGACAAAGTCAGATTCTTAATTGTGGAATGGGAGCCAGATACCTTGATATGTTGACTATACAAACCAATGAGTTATTTTTTATGCTTAATTAACTTTGAGTTAGGTCTTGGTCCTTTATAACCAACAGAATCCCAACAGGAAACTGTGAAAGAATTTGTAAGGAGCAAAGTACTCTACTCATATAAAGGCCTTGCTTGCATATAATGTCTATTTCCTACCACTTACATCACTTATAGGTTTAAGGATATTCAGGTAATTTGGTGGTGGAAATGTCTTAGTTAATTTTGTACTAAAGAGACAAAAGTTAATATCCAAAGTTCAAGGAAGGAAAGTTGATATTGGCTTACAGTTTGTACAGGTTTTACTCCATGGTGGCTGCCTCCAATGTAGGGTGGCAGAGCAGAGGGGAAACGGTCCATGGCATGGCAGGCAGGAGGAGAAAGAAGTAGCAGTGGCAGCAGCAGTGGGAGGGAATCAGACCTCCTTCTGTCCCTGCATATTCTATCCAAGCTAAATCCTTTTGGGTGGTGCCGCACCCAGGTTGGGGCTTCTACCTACAGTAAATCCATTTGCCACATTCAGAACTAAGATAATTTCAATTAGTGCACTTAATTTTGTATCATACACTCTTAATCCCAATATCACACACCCTAAATCCAGCCAACTCCAAAAACCCCACCTATGGGTGCCCGAGGCTTTGATGGGTTCATCTAGATACAGCTCATAACAGGAAAGTTATCTGAGATTTGTCTACAAAAATTATTTTAAAATACTCAGAATACCTCAGTTTTTATTATGGTCAGTGGAATCTTTATGGTTGTGTTTGGATTAGAAAATATATAAAAAAAAAAAAACAATACCTCTGGATATTTCTTCTTAGGCATGGTAGAGCCACTGTGTGCTAGACCAACTATTTCATAAAATAAATATAAAATTTAAATATATAATAATAAATAAAAATAGGTAAAATATGTATGACACGTTACTTCAGGAAATGAAGAACAGGTATTACAATGCTGTGATTCTTGAAAAAGGAAGACTCAGAAGACAGGTCATAGTCACACCATCATCTCTGTCTCCCTCTTGGATGCAGCACAAGACATCTGGGTGTAGGTGGGTGGGTGTCTCACAAAAGAGGCAGAAATCAGAATGATGAGTTTCTGACATGGCTGGAATTTGCAGGACAAGTTACCTAAAAAGAGCTAAGGAAATAGGAATAAAAGAATGGACAAAGTCTAGATTAACAATTACAGAAAATATAAAAAGTATTAAGTATTTCCATTGAAAGATCAGGTTTTTTCAGTAAAAGAACAAGACCCAGCCACAGCCATTATGATAAATCTACTTTGAGTAGGAAGACAAAAATGAGTCTGAACATAAAAGGAAGGGAATATACCACAAGTGAAAATAAGCATGCTATGCAAGACTCAGCATTGTTTGGCACATGTTCATAACACATTTTAATTCTTTTACTTTCCCATTACTATTCCCTCCTTTTTCTCCTCTGTAATCTCTATAACCCCTTCCCATTCACAAAACTTTAAATATTATATGAAGCAGACTTTATGATAAAGAATATTGCCAGAAACATTGCTAGATTTCATAACTGTAAGTTTATGCGGCAGGTTAAATTTTAATATAACCCACAAGTTTCTTCCTATTTGTTCCCTTTCCATATATCTAACCTCCTGAAGAACAGGAAATGTGACTCATTTTCCACAACACATTACTCAAACCTACATAGAATAATTTCAATTTCCAAAGAAATGAAAAACTTGCTTACTAAGGGAGAAAATATATGAAGCTAATGCATTTGGTAGTGTAAGAAAGAAGAAACCAGTTTAAAACCAACCAACCAGCCAACAAACCCACCAATCATCCAAAACCAATGTGATATGAATTTGCCGAATAACAGAGGAGCAAACTAAAGTAACTCCCAATGACCAAAGCTGGAACAATTGAGCAACAAAATATATGGCATGGCATTATATGATAGTCTAAAATATAAAATAAATATGCATAGGGCCAGAATGGTGTGAATAAATGGATAAACAAGAAGAAAGAATCAAATCTCCCATTTGGAAAAGTTCCAAATACTTTATGTAGATATTTCACCCAGAAGTGTGGCTTCCAGAAGCGATCTCCTTCCAAAGAGTACAACACAGACAGCCTAGGTGGTAAATTCACAGAGTGGAAACCCAGCATATACTCCTGCACAGCGGCCAATGTCAAGAGTCATACGTTGTACTGATAATAACACTGAATACTTGATATGTTTTGGTCAAGGTATCACTTTCCCTTCACTAGCTTCCTGTAGGAAAATCCACAAGTAAGTTTCAATAGACAAATATTCTTGAAAATACCTAACCAATTCTCTTCAAAAGTGTCAAGGTGAAAAGCAAAAGAAATCTGAGAAACTTTCACAGTCAGGAGGAGTCTGAAGAGATAGAACAATTTAAATGTAATATCTATCCTGGGTGAGACTTGGAAATAGAGAAGAACAATAAGTAAATCTACAGAAATTTAAACATACTATCAACTTCAATTAACAATGACTTTTCTACATTTATCCAATAATTATACCGTGTGCCATATTAATGTAAGAAAATAAAATAGAGGAAACTGGGTAGGACATATGTAGAACCTCTCTATATAATTTTCTTAAATTTTCTGTAGTCTTACTGCTTTCTTTTAAAAAATTTAAAAATTCTATTTAAGACTGGTTCAAAATGTTTTGAAAAGTCATTGCTGCATCTGTCTTCAGAAATATTCTGATTGTTCATTCTGTCTTTAAAATCCTAATTTGAAAAAGACTGGTGCTCTCTTGACCGCAGAATGAAATCCAAAGCTTTCTGCAGAGGAAATAAATTTTACAGCCACCTACTTTCCTAGCCTTCTGTTCCTGCCCTTCCCACCCTTGCTACACAGCCTTGTTCCATGCACCCTTTTCCAGGGTTCTTCTAGATGAATAAAGTTTTCTACCTTTTTGCAGATCACAATCCCTTTAACTCAGATAAATTCTGCCCAAAGTGCTCTCCTCACTGTTACCACCACCTAGTGAATTCTTACTTACTCTTCATAATGCAGGCAAAGGAGTTTCAAATTTGCATCGGGTCTCCTGGAGCGCAGTGATTCCAAGTACGGAAGGAACACCTCTTTGTTCCTTGTTTATTATACTATCCATTCTAGATTATATTGCTCTTCACAGTAGGAAAGTTACACAAAAGCAGTTAGAAATCTAATCTTAATGTGCTTTGTAGATTTGGTAGCAAAAGTGAATAAATAAGTAAGTAAATGAAACAAGTAAAACAATATTGGAATAAAGAGTATAGATGGTACATTGGGTTTTGATAATTCAATCTTCTAGCACATTTAGAGGTATTGCTGAAAAGTTTAAAACTTTTTCAAGCTTAATGTGATATATTCTTCCATTTGGATGACTTTACCATTCCTCAATTCCCTTTTAGTCAACAGTCTCACTGAGGTACACAGTTCCTGCATTGTGCAGCTTTCCAACACAATTGTAAACACTTGCAGTTTAAAAGAGGGGAGTTTAATTTGGCTTCTGGTTACAGAGAATGCAGTCCTGATCAGCTGACTCTACAGCAGAAACATTACAGTAGAAAAGCCCAGTCCAGAAAGCATCTTACTTCAGCTGGGAAGCAAACCCAGGAAATAATGCCAAAGAGGAAGGAACTTAGGCCCCTATATGATACCCACGGTCATACCTCGATGACCCACCTAGACATAAGTAGAATTGTGCTGTATTGGGCATTTCCTTAGGCAATCACAATGGCACCATGAAGGTTAACTGTTATAGTTCATATGGCACACATTTATCTATTTACCTAGTACAATTCAATGATTTCTAGTAATGCATGGATTTGTGCAACTATCACAATGTTCTAATAAAAGAAAATTCTCAACTTCCTTGTGTGTTTATCTTGGATCCTACTCTTTTCATTCATTCACTTATATTTTTAATCACTTATCATATATTTAGCCATTTGATATAAATTCCAGCTATACTGTGATAAGAGTTGGTCCTTCTCTTAAAGAGCTCTTGGGAGAGGCAGACATATAAAGACACAACTACAATGCAGATGATAAGCCCTACAATAGAAAAAAATGTATAGTGTGGGACCAGAACCCAGGTATGCTTACCAAACCCATTGAGGATGGTAGGAGGAAAGATTCTGTAAGCAGAGGAGGCCTCGGTTAGATGAAGGATGAGATGGAGATTGGCAGGTGACTGTGGTAATGAAAGCTCAGCCATGGCCTTCAAGGGAGAAGGACCCAAGAATAAGGAATAATCTCTCCTGAGACCCACACTGAGGTTGAAACAGATTCACAGAGCTAAAAAGAGCTACTTTTCCTGCTTCTCAAAAGCAAATCTCTCTTTTTTACATGAATTTTTGTATCAGCTTTGTTATTAATATTTGTATGACTGACCTGTGGCATATCCACACTGTAGGGTAACACTGTGAGTAACACAGTAGAGTAAACAATCTACTGTGACAGGACAATGCTGAAGACATACAGACTGACTCACAATGAAGAACAACCAATGCAGAATTCCATCTATATAAACTTTCCAAAGATAAAATCTCACCTCCAGTGGCAGAAGGCAGGCTGAGTTGTCTAGGGAGAGGTGGGTGGTAGAAAGAGGTACAAAGACAAAGCTTTGGGAAGTGATAGAAATTTTCGCTATTTCAGTTGTGGTAATCGCTCTCTGCGTGAATGTATGCATCAAAATTGACCAAATGTTAAGTTTTAAATCTGTATAGTTTATTGTATATCGATTATACTCCTATGGCATTTTTAAAAGGCTTCCTTTTGTGATAATAGATCATGTGATCCCTCTGTTGAAAGACTGGTGCTCAGAGAGCTCGGTCAGGGTTGTGTGTGTCTCAGAGACAATGTTAAAATACTACCGCTCATAAGAGCCTACCTGCCACAGACATCCTGGCCCGGGACAGAACGCGCTGCAGATAGACCCAGACATTAGATCCCACAGTGAGAAGCAGGGAAGAGATCAGCACGAAGTTGGCAGGGTGAGTTTGAGGCATGAAAAACAGAGTTAAGATCCTAGCTCTGCTTTCTACTAACCGACCTGAAGTGTCCTGTCCTCTATGAACCTTACCTGGTGCAGAATTAATGATGTTCTCTTCCACATTCTTACCCTTTTATATACATCTGAAGTCATGTTTTCTTTCTTGCATAGTACAGTATCTTTAAAGGAACTGGTAATTTTAAACCAAATTTTGATTAGTCCACACAGACTGTAAGACAAAGCTAGGCAACAATAGTCAGGTTTTTAAAAAAAGAGAGCTATGAACTATGAAATGTGAAGTGGTACACTGCTCTAAGAATGACTGAAGTCATGAAAAGCATTTTCATTTCACTTATTTATCTGAAGGCTATATATTTAAATCATTTATTTATTATAAAATAATGACAGCTTTTTATAACATGTGACTCAAAGTATTACAAAGATTTCCAATATTCAAAAACCAAAAGGTTCCCTCTTCACACACCCTAGAGAGTGGAAGCATATCACTGTTCGAACTTTTAGTTGTTTTAATCCTTAGCAAGGTCAATTTCAGGGCCAGGGATTTAGCTCAGTGGCTCTGGTGCCTGCCTTGCAAGCACACGGTCTGGAGTTTGATCCCCAGTAACCATATACCACAATGTCGGACAGGGTTACTCACGCCCCCCAGCAATCAGTACCACATATCACAGTGCCAGGCAAGGTGGCTCATGCCTGTAATCCCAGCACTTGGGAGGCAGAGGCAGGAGGATTGCTGTTAGTTTGAGGCTTGGCTGGGCTACATAGTGAGCTCAGGGCCAGCCTGAACTGCAAAGCAAGACCCTGTCTAAAAAAAAGAAAACAGAAATAATCTGGCAAGTAGAGGGTACAAATATTTTATGAGCCAGAAAAAGAATGACTGTTTCTTCTGATGAATAATTTAGTAAATGTCACATTGAAATAATTTCTAATAATAAGTAACACTTTTCTTAAGTTCATGGCAGCTAAGTTAGGAAAGCTTTACCTAATCACTAATATCGTCTGAAAGCTTACTTTTTAAAGTTCAATAAAAATTTTAAGGCATCTTTTTCATTTCCTAAACCTGCAGCTCAGATCTTCACTTTGGGACAGAACTTTCTACATATTTGTAGGTGAATATTACACTTGTTAATGGCTGCTTAGCTTTTGGGAGACATTACTTATCAATTCATTGTATTGATTTGTGCATTTCAGTGTTCTCAAAAACCATTAGAACTGTAACAGCTTTAAGTAAAAATGAAATTATGGATATTGTTTGGTCCAAACTTTCTCCCTGCAGCTCAAGTCTGAAAACGCCACTGGTCTGGATGCGGAAGAGGGTGCACTCACTTGAGTAGAGTGGGCGATAGACATCCTCTGCGGGGAGCTCAGCTGGGGCTGTGGCTGCGGCTCTGAGACGGACTCTGCAGTAGGACCATCTCATGGTCTCGGGTAGCAACTGGCTTTCCTAGAGCAAGAGTTCCGGGAAAACCAGGCAGAGCCTGGGAAACGTTTCAGACTTAGTGTCCAAAGTCACACAGTATCTCTTTTACTAAGCCCACTTTGTATACAAGGAGAAAGGGCACCTCCCTTCCAGAATGTGAAATTTTAGATGCTCAGTAGGCATATCCCTAGAGGATGTGATACAAAGACGGAAAAAGTGATCCATCACCTATACTCGTCAAAGAAATTCTGGTACATAGAACTTCCACTCTTTGTTTATCACTCCAACAGCCTAAAATAGAAAAATAACATGAAGGGTAATCAACTTCAGGTGTGCTCTTTTTCCTAGAAAATAACATTAACATTCAAGATAAAGTTCCAAGGAGGTGAACTACAAGGCCAGATAATGATCTCAAAGTCAGATCTTTGAGCTTCAAATGAAGAGTTTAACAACTGAGTTAATGAAAGACCAAAGAGACCTTTTATTGTCCCCCATGAGGCTGTTGAATTAAATTTTATTGAACTTCTTGGAAAGCTGGAGCTGTCTTTTTAACTTGATTTGTATGGCTTTCCAGAGAGCCCATTGCAGAGGTCAGTGCTTAACAAATTTCAGATGATGGACGATGATTTAATTGGAAGAGAGTAGACCATAAATGTCTTATGGGTATAAAAATACCACGGAGACTATAGGACACACCATTCTGTGACTCCAAGAGTCAGGCTGAATAAGAGAATATTTTCAACTATTTATGATTTCAGAAAATTAGAAACAGAGACAGTATCCAATGGCCTAATAAGAGCCACAAAGACATGCCAGGATTCAAAAGTATTGACAGAAAGGCAACTTAAATATCAGTAGAAACAACCAGATAGATATTTATTAGAGAATCAATTAGGATGCTGAATTAAAAGTCCATTCCAGCCAGATGTGAGTCCACACTGTCCTCTGGGAGGCTGACACAGTAGGATCCCAAGTTTGAATACAGCCTCGGCAACTTTGCAAAGTACTTAGATCGTGTGTCAAACGTTAAGGGGGTGGGTATGTAGCTCAGTGCAAAAGACCTGAGTTCCATCTGTACTGCCATTTCTTAATTTTTTCAGAGGATGATTGGGAAAGATAATGCATGAGTTATAACATAAAAAGCATATAATTTTCATACTACGTGAAGAAGACAATAGGTAGAAATCATAATAATTCTCTCTCTTTAAAATATCCTCACACATATATCATAAAATCTCCAGATTATAAAATTTTGATTTAAATGATCATGGAAATAAGTTAGTTACACTAGGGCGGCAGAAGTATATGATCTGCCATCTTAAAAAGTTAAAAGTCATTTACAACTTCATTTTCTCATACCAGAGAAAAGATATGATATTTACACATCTGTGCCCTGTTTATTTCGCTTATGAGGATGTCCTCAAGGTACATCCATTTGAGTATGAATGACACAGTCTTATCATTTTTAGTGGCAGAGTAATGCCCCATTCTATAAAAGAACCACATCTAGTGTGTGTAGTTGATGTTGTGCAATAGAAAATATTTAAAAGGGAAGAGAGTGTAGGGGGAAATAACGAGGGGGAAATGAGTGTAGTAATAAAGAAAAAAGGAAGCAATAAATACCGGAAGAGTATAGAACGAAGAAAAATATTCTCTAAGATGTTCGAGAATTAGAAGAAACCTCACCAGTCCTCCTTGCCCCCCTCGCTCCCTCTGTCTGTCTGTCTGTCTCTCTTCCCTGCCCATCTTGAGGTCACCCGCTTTCCTCCGCCATGGCTTTCTGTCATAACGTCTCTTCTTGCTCAGGGTTCTGCTGCCCACGAAATAAAACCTCTGACACTGAAGGCTGCAAACCTTTCCTCCCTTTGGTTGTTTTCCTCTGGTATATTGTCACAGAAATAGAAAGCTAACAGATACCTCAAATAAATATATAACCTGCCTTAATGTGAGGTTAGTACGTTACAATTATATTCGTCGAAGCATGATATTTATTTCATTATGAATGATATAGAGTGTTTTCTCTTTTTTTATATCTTTATTGGTACATTACATATACACATCATGAGTGCACTCCATAATGGGGATTTGTACCAGTATAAGACACAACTTAATTCTCATTTTTTCCCATAGCCCTACCCACCCTACCACCCCCCCATATACATAAAATTTGTTTCCTTACTTTTTTGTTACAATCCCAAATATAGTGTTTTCAATGAACAGAGAAGATGGTTAACGTGCATATATTTTAAAAAGATTGGAAGCAAGTGCTTTGTCAGGAGCGGCACACAGAACTCTTCTAATCTGCTCACCCCGCCCTTGTTCCACCTTGGATTTCAGCCAGGTAACTCCCGGCCCGAGCGACACGTTTCCTCCCCTTCATCTCCGGGCTCCCTTTGCTTTGCTCTCACACCTGTCCCCCGGGCTTCCTGCCACCGGGTCTGCTCAGCCCCTCTCTGGCTCTCCGGCTCCTCCCCCACCGCGCGCCGCCACCGCTCCCTTCCGCGGTGCGCTGCTGCCACCTAGCGGCCGCAAGCGCCTTCAGCACGGAAAGCCCACGAGCTCAAACCCAGGCACAGAGCCCGGAAGCCAGATTTCAACCGCGCCCCAGCGCAGCAGTGCCCTGGTCCTCTGTGGTTTCGACCTATCCCGGAAGGAGCTTTGCCCCGTGCTGAGAGCACAGTAGGTTAAGTCTCGCGCATCAGTGTCAGTCTGAAAACTAGATCTGAAAACCTGTTTTGATTTCACTGGAAGGGGGAAAGTGTTGTCGTTGGTAGCGGATTGGATGTCTTTCTCTTTGACCTTGCCAGTGATTCCGAATGCACTGTAAACATCCCCTACAGGTCGCCTTCCCCTGCAGCAAACCAAGAGTTGCAGAAGCAAAGAGAAAAGGTAAGACTGTCTCTGAGACTGCGGTCGCCCAGGTCCAACAGCCAAGGACGACTTTTCTGAGCCAGGAGGGAGGCGCCTCTGGGACGCAGGCCTGGGCGAAGGACTGCTCGGCTGGGCTCCTCAAGGGAACCTGGAGCTCCTATTTTTGTCCATGGTGAATCATTAGACATCGGTAGTCCCCTTGTGTGCCAAGGGATGAATGGGGACAGATCCAGCCGGACAGGACAAGTTTTCATTTCTAAGTCGTCTGCGCCTCGGAAGAAGGTACCTAAAATGATTCAGCGATATCTGGCAGCGTCAGCCCACCCTGTGGGAGCAAGGAAGTCTGGACAACAGAATCAAGAAACAGTTTCTCAGGGGGAAAATAGATTCTTATGCAAACGCTATGGACACAATGTTATGCTGTAAGTTTAATGTATCAGTAATTTAATATATTTTGTTAGAGATATTCTCTACTTACACCAGCTCTGACACTGGATTAACCTCGTTAATTTTCTGCTTCCTGTATGTTTGACAGAAATAATAATTAGGACCCTAAGTTCCACACAGGTTATGACAATACCTACATTTATTCAGTACCTAGTACCTTGCACTAATTACCGGGTTAGCCCCTACCAGCCATGTGAAGAAGGTATTGCTGCTAAAATTCTGGTTCATCAGTGAGGACGAACAGCAGCTAGTTTGAGGTCTCCTAAAAATTAAAAGGTAGAACTGGGAACCAAACACCAGCCTTCTCTTCTAGAACTTACTCTACCAATGGCCGTGCTGTACAGCTATGAAGCAGAGGGCCTACATCTCGGCCACGTCCTATTACCTATTTGTTTCACTGCCCCTTGATTTCCTTTTAAGATAAATGAAGGAACTGGATTAGTATCAGGTTCTAAAAGGTTGATCTCAAACATTCCCCTGGTCTTTTTTCTTAATCCTCCAAGCTCTTTGCTATCAGAAAGATGGCAACATCTGTCTTGGGTCAGAGGAGTTGGTTCTGTAATTAACTAGTGATGTCTGCCCAGGGCGTGGCACAGACGAGACATGTGGGCACTTCTGTAACATATTTGCCATCCTTGGGAGTGACAAAGACTCTTCTGCCTGTTATGGTTCATTGATCTGCTTCTGTGTTTTCCCATCAGAGCTGTCAAGAGGGCAGCTGAGGCACTCTGGTCTGGTCAGGTAAGTTTTCACAGGGCAGGGCCGGGCTGTGTGACAGAGTGCTCTCCACCAGGGAAATCGGGAGGGGGCAGCTACTAGGCCTGTGTGGTTGCTGAGTACCTGACATCTACGTACACAGCTCTATTTTTAAGTTTTAATCAACAAAAGCATCAACTTAATGGAGCCGTGTGGCTAAGTGGAGACTTTTGCTTAGTGCAGATGTAGAACAAAGGTCACTTGACTGTGGATGGATGTGTAAACCAGGAATTCACCCTGGCAGCGAAGGTCGGGGAAAGGTGTGCTTGGACCCAAGGGGATGTGAAGGAGCGACCTGCATGTCCTAGTGCTAAGTGATGCCAAGTTTAGGGGTAAGCAGGGAGTGAGTAGCTGGAGAGGTCCAAGAGGGAACAGGGCTTTTGGACTGTGTAAGCCATGGTCGGACGCATCCTCATTAGCCCTGGACTGGACAGGTCCTCAGCTTTGGTCACTGGAGTGCAAACTGTCATGCTGTATTGTAGCAAAATTTGTGTCAGCTTCTCTTCCTATTGCCGGTTGTCTCAGGGAACATTTGCAAGTCCCTGCTGCCTCCTAGCATCCTCTATCTGGTGTCTCCTGCTGGGTGGGGGAAATGGCCCCAGAGCTTGTCTTGACTTCCAGGTAAAGTGCCGTTACACGCAGAGGGCCCTCTAGTAGTTCAGACTCCACATTCAAATTGAATTAACTTAATCCAAATGAAAAATTAACAGGAAGAGTATTGGTGCATCGCATACAAGAACTGATCATGTGAGCCCAGGAAGAGATACCACTAGGCTTATGCAGAAAGTGGGGTTCACTCAGAAGCTTCTGTCCTTCCCTCAGGACCTTTCGGCCACCTCCCTCTTTCGGCACGTTGGCCCCACTGCTTTGCCGGGTCCCATGGTAGGAAATGCATGAGCGACACCTTCAGCCTGTAAGGAAAGACAGCCTGCACCTTGCTCAGCTTCCAAGTTTTAGAATATCAGGGAAAGAACTTCCACTCGTTCCCATTCAGTTGCCCATGGCTGGTAGTGACAGGTTGGGAAGAGCGAAGGGCAGGGCCATTCCCAGCCTGATTCCCTACGGGAAATCATGCAGCAAGGACAAGGGGAAGAAAGGGATGTTCCAAGAAGGAAAGAGATGCTATCCCAAGAAAACCAGAAAGAGAAGTTAGGAAATGAAATGGGAAAGTCTCCCCTGCAGAGACAGAGGGTGGCAGCGCGTGGGAGCAGGTACACGTCAGCGCAGGAAGCCTCTTTGTTCTTCCTTTTTATAGAGCATAACAGGAAGCTTTGCCATCCGCAGAACCGGGGCAATGTCTCCTTGCTAAGACCCAACGGGAAAGGGGCCTAGATGCCTTAATAATTACTCTGACTGTGGAGGTGAAGGAGAGCTTTGCTTTGAAATGAACTTTGCAATTCTCCATTAATTGTATCAGGAAATTGAAGAGACGCTTGGCTTTTAGATTTGATTATCTTAACATCTATTGAATTTTAAAAAAAGGGTTTTGGCTTCATTAGCGGTAAAATATATAGGGATAATGACAGATCATTCTAAGTATTATTTCCTTATTTCTGATCTTAATCACTATATTTAATAAGGAAAGGCCAGGTTCAATAAAGGGTGCATCTGGCTTCCAGTGATTAATTGATCTTTATAGAACTCACATGCTAGCTAGCGATTCTTTGTGAAATTAGACCAGACACCATGAATCTCAGGTAGTT
The DNA here is from genome assembly GCA_004026965.1 of Petromus typicus. Taxonomy (NCBI): domain Eukaryota; kingdom Metazoa; phylum Chordata; class Mammalia; order Rodentia; family Petromuridae; genus Petromus; species Petromus typicus. The sequence continues at coordinate 98,572 of PVIR01001722.1, forward strand.
CGCAGCACACATTTCCACCCCACCCTTCTCGCCCGGCTCCCTGCACTAATCACTTTCAGTTGACTCTCGGTAGCTTCTTTACCTCTTTACTGAGGCCACCTTTGTCTCTCACATCCAGCATTAACGCTGCAGGTGATTAGCTTTGGGGGCTCAGGTCTCTTTCATCTGCAGGGGAAGCCCCTAAATGGTTTTCCTTTGCTGATAGAAATCTGAGTCTCCTCCCTGGCTGATTAATTGGGATGTCAGATTGTACTGTCCTGCGGGGAGCTGAACTTTGTGTGGCTGGACCAAGAGGGACTTTGCTGGAGTTGGGCAATTCCTTCTTTGTAATGTCACTTACAGTTCCTCCACACGGGAGGTGAATTAGTCTTGTGCCTGAACAAAACAGGGTGAGTCTCTGGTGACGGCTGCAGGTCCTGCAGGGAACATGAATTCAGTAAGAGCAGCAGAGGGACATCTCCTGGGAGGGGGACACAAGCCAACAGATAGAATCAATAAAGCGCTGTGAGCTCCTGGCGCCCGGGAATTTAGCTACTTACAGGTGTGCATGTGTCTTATTTATTTATAGCTGCACCTCGTTGAGGGGATCAGGGAGAGCCAATATCTGGTGCGTTTGCAGCCTCTGCTGCTCAATTCATCCCGCGGAGTGGACACTGATAATCACTCACGATGACACTCCGCCCGCTGCGGCCAGTGATCCCCATGGATCAGAGGTGGCACGTGGAACGGTCCCTATGTGCAGTCGCTGGTCTAGAACGTTGAAAGTGTCTCATAAGTACTCGTGGAATGTGCAAACAAATGAGACTTTCTGCTGGTCCCTTCCCTTGAATTTAAAGTGTGAGGAGACTCTGACCAAAGAAGTGTTTGAAGCAAATAGAAAAAGGAAGGGGCTTTCTGGACGACCACAGGTCAGGACTCCTGGAAGGAAGGGTGGAGTGTAGAGCCGAATCCGCAAGACTCCGCTCTCGGAGATGTTTGCTTGGACCCCTGTCTCCCTTGTGCCTCATGAAATTATATAAACGAGGTCAACATGTGTTGCATAACAAACCATCCCGTTCTGGGGCTGTTGCCTGGCTAGACCTCCTATTTAATATGCTTTTCTTTTCTTCTGTCTTTGAGTCACAAATACCCACAGAGGTCTCCTTTTGTTGCTGCGTTTCTGAGGCTCTTACGCTAAAGCGCCGGCCCTTCTGGGTCTTCTGGGCAGCTGAACTAACTCCTCGTCTCCACGTCATCTTTCTCATCCTCCACACCGCCCAGATGGACTCTGAGGCGTAGATGCTTCCAGTAAATCAGATTTGATATTGCTCTTTAATCCTGTCTCATCAGATTAGCCCCCCGCATGACCCGAGGCCAGGCTAACCATATACTACTCCCTCAGAGCTGCGGAGATCGGAGCGCGCAGGCGCCGGAGGCTTGTCTGGAGGTCGGCGGAAGTATGTCTCAGGATGTTACCCCGAAGCTAGATACGAACCTGAGCTTGGATGTCAGAAATGTGGGAAAAGGAAAGGAACGTCAGACCCCAAATACTCGCGTTGGCTCTGCAGTCCTGCGCCAGCCCACTTCTGAGGACAACTGGACTACCACAGGATGAAAACTGCGAGTTAATTCCGTTAAGGGCTCAGGATGAGGGGTGAGTGCTGGGCACTACAGCAGCGGCTAGCAGTAGAGTATGCTGCCCTTGACATCCTCAGCGTGGCTCTTCTGGCAACACGAGTCGAGAGAACACAAATAAGCTGTGGCCTTTGGATACTTTGCATCTGCCTCCTAAACATCACTCTCTCAGCTGCTGCTTGGGGTTGTCCCTGCCAGGAGATACACATAGGGCTGGGGTGGGGCTCCAAGGAAGGTGAATGGCGAGATGAAACATCCGGGGAGAAACACTGGGGTATGAGATCCTCTGCGAGCACTGGGAGAGAAGAGAAACGCCTCTAGATTACATGAGCCCAGTTTATCTTTATGAAGAGAGAAACTCAGCCTGTAGGTATTTTAAAGACTTTGCTATCTCAAGGACTTTGAGTTCAAGTGTAATACACACACATGCACACACTTCAAAAGAGGAATAGTGTTTTCTGCAGAGCGGCTCAAGCATCAAACATTTGCATTTAATAACTAATGACATGCAGCATGCAGCTGCAAAGGGGATTCCAGTGAATTCAGACTCAGCCTGGCAGAAATGTGTGCAAATTAAGAATTCCTGTCCACACGCTAACAGCCAGTATGAAGCTCAACATAAGGAATGGATTGTTGGTGTGACACTTCTGTCACACATAGGTCATTTGCTAAGAGGGTTGAGTGCTGTTTTAAAGCACACAAATATATTTTCCAGTTATCTAGACAAAAATAACAGCTCAGAATTCAGAATGAGGGGACCCAGGTCTGTGTGCCGGTATGAGAAGCCAAGGAGTCTAGAAAATTTGATTAACACAATTTGCCCCAGTTCCTTAGGGAAGCCTCAGATGGAAAAATTACTAGTTAATAGTCCAGGTACTAATTTTGGCTTGAAAAGAGATTCTTCTGGTTTTCTGTATTTGGATTTGAAACACAGTTTTAACTGAAAGGTTAGAGTCAGTGAAAGAAACCACACTGGAGCATCCACACCCCTGAGGAAAGAGTGAGCAAGTTTCTATAACCTCCCAATGTTCATGCCGGCCAAAATACGGAAGCAATAAAAACAAGGGTTTGGATAGGAGACGCGGCTGTCCTGGATTTCGGCCCTGCTCAGTGCTTCATCTGCAGAGAGACATAACATGAGTCAGAGAGACGCAGAGCAGCTCTTGGCTTTGAGTTTCCATCGGGCACCCAGAGACTATTTTCACTGGGAGTACCGAGACCAGACTCCAGAATATCTGGTTCAGCCGGATCAGGTTGGGGATGTAGATTTTCTGTCTAACAAATTCCCAGACGGCGGTGGCAATGCTGATGCCCAGGGCAATGTGCTTTGAAAGTGACTCGTGAAATGACTGATCACCATCTCTGGGTCAGTTATTGCTCGCGGCTTATAAAGTGATGACTTTCTCATTCCAACCTTTGCTTCTGTTTCCTAGTGAAATATTGTACCTTGAGGAACTTGCCTTTATACATGAAAGCTGTAGGACAGCTTGTGAAGTGCTGATCAAATGAGGAAGGCAAGATAACCCTACACGCCTTTGTTTTGGCTATTGGATTTTAGAGTGGAGCTTGGAGCTTAACCATCTTTCATGGTGCCCAGTGTCTTCTTGCCACATCTGCAGCTGGGTAAATCACTTTCCATGAGAAACAGGAGGGAGTAGTGTTACCGGGCAGGCGCTCCTGCCTCCCTCTCCTGCCTGACTCCATCCCTCCCACACACATCACTCCACAGTCGCTTGTCCGATTAAATAAGCCAATACAAGTGGACCGCCCATTTTATTGATTTTTTAGCTTTAAGACCTATTGCGTTTTTTCTGTTTCATTGTAAATTTCTGCTTTTGTCATTCTGAAATGTCTTCCCTCTCTCTGTTTTCTGTTTGGCTGGAGGTTTTCTTTGCTACCTTGGCTAGTTGTCTCATTTCCTTTTTTATTGACATTGACATTCAACCCCATGGATATTCTTCTCAGTGCAGGTCTACATGTGTCGCACACACTCTGTCAGTTTCTATTTTTATTTTCTCCATCTTCACTTGTTTCCTTTCTCTTTCAATCTGCAGTAAGATACTTCAATAAAACACAAAGCACATAAAAAATGTTTACTGCCTACCCATAGTTCTTTGTGCTATACTTGTAAAACATCATGATCTTTGCTTGGCTTATTTATCTTTTTATGTAATCTCTCTCCCTCTCTCTGTTTCTCTGTGTGTTTGTGTGTGTTAGTCTCTTATACCTATGTTTAACATTTCGGTTTCTCTTTTGTCATAAAGCCCTGCATCACCTGTACTCTTTTACTATTTCTTTTGAGCTTGGTTCGTTAACATTTAAGGAAGAGCTAGACCAATAAAGAGCCTCACTTTTATATTTCTATTGGAATATTTACTTCTTACTTTTGCACGTAGAATACCCAGTGAACAAGTTTTTCTCTCAAAACAGATCACATCATCCTGATGTCCCTGGCCTTCATTTCTGCTGATGAGACCTCATCTTTTGATCATATTGTAACTCTGTAATAGTTCATAATTTCCAGCTTCTATCAAGAATTTGTCTTTATTTTGGCTTTCAGCAGATTGACTATAATGTAGTTAAAGTCAATTTTCATAGTATTTTCACTCATTTGTTTTGTTAAAATTATTGGATATATCAATTTAAAAACAATTGGGGAAGCAGAATCATGATGTGGTCAGCTATTTCTTTGTCCCCCTCTCTCCACTCTGGCTGAATTTCAATTGTACATATTTTGAATCATTTGATACTGTTCCACAGGATCCTGAGGCTCTGTGATTGTGCAATTTTTCCCTCTCAGTCCTTCAGAGTGGATAATTTCTATCAAGCTATCTTCAGATTCTCTGAATCATTTTTCTCCTACTTTAAGCCATGTTTAGCCCATTTCTGAAAGTTTTTATACTATTTAATTTAGCTTTTGGACCTAGGATTTATATTTGAATATTGATATTTTTTATTTCTCGGTCAAAATTTCCTGCCTGTTCGATCATTTTATATGTAGAGTGTGTCAATAATTATAATACATATTTCAGCAGTTTACCTAAGCATATTTAAGATACTTGCTATTAATCTTTACTATATCTAAGCAGAGCTCCCTCCAAGTTTGTTTCTGAGGATGCTTTTCTCCTAAGTGTGTCTCATCTAGTTTTAGTTGAAATAGTATACTTTTTAGGACTTCGTTGAACCTACTCTGAATTCTAGTCTTAATTTCTAAGAAGTCTGGTGTTTAGATAATTAACTTCCCTGAAAATATAAAGATGTGTCTCCTCTGCAGTGTCTGTAACTAGTGGGCTTCAGATTATTTGGTTTCATAAAAGGGTTTTGGACTTGTTGTTGCAAATTTGTTCAGTCCCTTTGACATCTTTATGACATGGGATCTCCAATTATACATGTGTTGTTCTGACTCTATTACTTCACATTTTAAAAAATTACTTCTCTGTATTTTCACTTCATTGCTCTCATTCTATTTCCCCTAACATATATTTCCATCTGCATATCTTCTATAATGATTATGCACTTCAAATTCAATATTTTTCCAAGACTTTCTAGCTCATCTTCATTTCTTTCTGCCTTCTTTTCATCTCTTTACAATGTCACTTCTTTTCTGTTCTGAAATATTTTCATTTTTTTCTACTAGCCTACCATTTTTCTGGTTATTTTCTTAATTGTTTACTGGACTTTAAATGACTGGTTTACCCATTGAAATTTTTGGTCCACTTCTTATCTTAGAACACGTTTTGAAAGTGTTTCCTTTTGTTTCTTTGCTTAAATGATACTGTTAGGAAATTATTTTGTAGAGGTTGAAGTTAGGCCAGATTTACAGATCACAGGATCTTTCATTTCAGGTTACTGGGAAATATCCACTTATGGTACTTGTGCTTAGATACTTCCTTTCCTCTCTGGTGGAAGCCTAATTCAGCAAATCTTCCTGGTCCACCGTTTTCTCCTGTGGAGTTCTATAGGGTTTGCCTTTCACATTGCTACCTCCATCTGTATTTTGCTATTGCAGTTGTGTATCTGTTCCTCCATGCTTCTAGAACTTTCGGCTAAGGTCAAGAGTAGTGTCTTCCTCTTCCTCCTCTTCCTGTATTCTTTCTTTTTCTCTTCCTCTTCCTTTTCCTCTTCTTTCCCATGCCCTCCAGAACTCTCCATATCTCACAAGTACCTGTGCAATCATTATCGCTGAGAGCAACCGAATTCTCACTTTGATCAGCATGAATTCTCTTCTGAGCACAGCTTTTGGGTAAGCCTCTGTGTTCCTGATGGGCTGTCTCTGAGATCCTCAAAGCAAGATCCTCTACAGTATTTTGTATTTCTTGTGGTTTTGCTAACAATTTCCTATAAGTATCTCCAATGTAAATTTTTTTCACTTCTCATCTTTTTGTCTGTTGTCATTTTTGGTCAGTTGTTCTCAGATTTATTTTTACTTATTATATGACTTTCTGTTTCAAGATAATGTGACAGTTTTGAGCTCCTAGGCTCATAAGACTCATATATACTGCTCTTTCTCTCTGTCATTACTACTGAATTAAGAGCTGCTTGCACCTAACAGGTCTGATCACTTGGATTGAAAAACAATTTAGTTCTTGATAAGTGCTCAGCTAGATCTCATAAAATAGAAATTTGTAAGGGAACTCACATGGCATGCATGAAACAAGGAGACGGGCTCCAAACATTCAAATGTACCTGAATTTCCCTGTGGAAAATCTGCCCAGCATTCAGGTCACAGTGGAAACATTCTTCCCAGAAACTGTCCTAATCCCTGCGATTATTGTCTACCTACCGACCTAAGTTAATGTCCTCCCCAGCACTCCCAAAATGTCTCTTGTTAATTGTCTGTTTTGATACCTCCATGATGAGCCTTACTATTGTACTATAATTTTTCTACTTATGCAACTATCCTTTACTAAATTTCAAACTACTGTGACACACAGATATCTACTAGTCTTTTTCATATTGCCAAAGTCTAGCATGCACCCGTGTTTAATTAAATTAATTATCAAACATTAATGAGTATTTGCTGTAGATCAGGCATCACTACAGAAGCTAAAAATTCAAAAATGGGGAGAAATTCATCTATTTTTTTTATGTAATGTAGTCACTATCTGCTCTGAAGGTTCCCAGTGGGGGAAAGGTTCTTGAGTTTTCTGTCTGGTTGTGGTGGTAGTCAGGTTTTCTGAATGGGAAGACAGAAGAAAACATGAAGAGAAGATGATATATTTGCAACTCATAGATAACTATATAAATAGTGAAGGGCCTGCTACACTACAAAAAGCCCTGAAAGAGTGATTTTAATAAAAGTGTACAAGACAGAAAATACAAGGCTGCAGCTCATGCAGCCTTTATTGTAGTAGTCAGAAACAGCAAACACCAGCCTGGTGTTCATTACAGTGCATGCCAGACACTGTTGAAGAGTTTCAGAGCTATAGGAAGATGTTTCATCTTCATAATGGCTGCCCAAAGGGTGTGGTTATTGTCTGGGTTGAGACTTTCTAGGAGCAGTCCTGAGACAAGACTGTATGTGCAAGTAGTTTATGTGATAGTGGTCCCAAGAAATGTGCTAGGGGGAACAGCAGAAACAGGGGAGCAGAGAAACAATGAAAAGTGGTTTGTTAAATCAGATGTTAGGACATGTAACTAGATCTTAATCCCGTGGAAATAGTGGAATACAGGCAGAATAAATCTTACAGTTACTCCAAACTAGAGGGAAGAAAGAGGAATCTATTATTGGCCTGGGACCTAACCATAGAGACCCAACAATTAATGAACCAAGAATTCTGAGCCTTGGAATCTAGCTCCAGAGTATGTACTGTCTGCTATTACACTACATCTCAACATCATGTAGGACAGAAGGAAGAAGAGAAGCAAGAAGGGAAGTCATAATTTCTCATGAATCTATTTCATTTCTGACCATTTCAGACAAACAAATCCCTGATGTTCATTTCTTCAATCTGTCCCACACCCCAGGCCAAATGCTGCTTAAAATGTCTTGTGTAAGTGATTGCACACATAATCAATCTTAATATTTATTTCCACATTTTTATTTTATTTATTTCTCCATAACTAATTTCATCTACATATGTATACCTCTACTAATGTACTTTTGATTGCCCAAGATCATAAAGAAGAGGAAAACAGAGGTTGTGGCTTTTGAAATGAAAATAAAGGTGTGTTTTAACAGATTGAATTTTGCAAATATTCATTCTCTTGAGATTTCTTATATTTTCTTTGTTGTGCCTTTTAAAACTGATTTGCTTTGGGCAAAGGAGAACAAGAAAATTTAATGATGTATCTATTTTAAGATAAAACCTTAAAAACCACAGAAAATTTCCTCCAGCTCAGCTGTTACTGAACTTTTCTATGGAAAGAACACACGCATGATCCTGCGCCTTGATCCTAGACCCTGAGAGGAAAGGTACAAGGGGCTGGCATGAACTTGACCTTTGATCTGTAGCAGGGTTGAGCACAAATGACTGGCAGTCTTGACAGCAAGGAGAGTATTTGCATATTCATAAGGAAGAAATTAAAGTTTGTTGTTCTAACTCATAAGATCCAGGAGTTGATTTTAAGCAGTGTGATTACAACAATCAAGAGCTAATGCAGGTGTGCAGAGTTGCAGTTCCCTTGTGTCTTTGATGGCCAGCCTTCCTGCTCTCAGAGCTCCATAGTCTCACCAAGTCCTTTCCGCTTCAACAATAAAGTTATATTGTTGGCAATAAAGGTTTTTCCTATCTCAGCCCACAGGTTCAGGCCCCTCGGAGGATGCAAAACCAATGGAGAGCCTTGGTACGGTTCAAGAAGCAGGTACTGATGCTTGAAGGCAAGTAGACACATCGTTAACCTCATAGAAACAACTTTAAGTTAAAGTCATCTGTTCACTTGATTACTACATCCTGAATTAAATAAAATTAACTTTCTAATAATTAGCTACAAATTTCAAAGTTTATTTTTACCATATGCTTCCTAGTTCTGGTAAGTTGGAAGCTTCAGATCTATCAACCCCTAAATTGTTCCTTGCGTTTTACTTTGGGGACCAATTAAAACTATCAACATGTTTTCTTCCATTACTCTGAGAGCTTTACCTCCAGCTGTCAGGCCCTGGGCTCCTCAAAGTATGATGCATGATTGTCCAGGGAGAAGGCACTTGAGGCCGCGGGAAGAAGACGGATCTTGCTGAAAGCTCCTTGATGCGAGCCCCATGGCCCCACTCTCCTCCTTCCAGGCAGAGGTCGCTTGCTCCCCCAAACATGTGCTGAAGAACACAGCCAGCGTCACAGCAGGCAAGGCGCTGCTCGTGTGCCCCCAGAGAGAGCTCCTGGAAGGTAATCCAAAGGCTGGTAATTTATCACTTACAAAGACACCGCTTCTCTTGAGGGTCTCCTTTTACATCTTCTGTTCTATAAAACTTTCCACTGAAGACACAGATAAATGTTTTCCAGATGGTATCAATCAGGGTGTTACCCACTAATAGGAATCAAGGAAAAATGATTGAATTAATTAGCAAGTCCAAAAGGAAAGGAAGATGAATTGTGCATGAAGAAAAAAGGGAGAGAAACTCGGAGGTGTGCAAGCAACTAGAGACAAGGCCATTCATGCGAAAGAGAGTTAGACTCATCAACCGAGACCTGACAAACCCCATGTGCTTCCAAACTCAGGCTTTGGATTCTGACACAGGTTAGAATCTCAGTACAGTCTGAGTTAACTGCGCACAGTGGGCGACTTACTTGGCCTCTTTGAACCTCAGTTTTCTCACATGCTAGGGAAAAAAAAAAGATTTATAAAAATGCAAATGTCTAATGCTCTTTAATGACACATCTGGCTATCGTTAGACATGAAAAACTAAACAGTTCGTTCCATCAGTGGCCAGTTCTCCACGCCAGCCTGCACCGCACATCTTGGGCAGAGTGCACTTTCCCACCCTTCGCTCTGGGTCTCATCGCATGACTTGCTCTGAACAATGGACGTGGGTGGAAGTGCCCAGCGCCCGTGCTGAGATCAGACCGTAACAGGGATCACGTGCTTCTAATTGCCTTTTGACTCTTCACTGTTGCTATGAAGAGAAAACCCAGCCACTGGCAGGGCCTACTGGCCCCGGGAGGAGGATGGAAGACACACGGAGAGTGCTGCCTTCTCCAAGTGCAGAGGACCAAGTTAAGCCAAGCCCAGAACATCCACCTCTCTTCCTGCAGGACGACAAGTGAATGACAGCAGATTCTGCCTGTGGTAGCCACTGAGTCTGAGAGGCAGGATCTGAAGAGATTATAACCTCTTATATACCTTCTCTGAGTTCTAATCACCTCCCTGCCCAAAATTTATTGAATGACTATGTTTTGCAATGCAGACCATCGAGACTAAGCCTAGAAAACAAGATAAGTTTAAATGTATCACAAAACATTTTATTGCAAATATGGTTTGAATTTTCATCTCCAAACTCTTATATGTAAGAAAAATAAGTTAACTTTGTTATAACAACATGTATTTTTTTATAAATCCCCTATTCTGCCTACCTCTTATAAATGCAAAACCTTGCAACCTTTACTGTTTGCCTTGAATAATTCTTTGTTCAGAACAGAAAAAAACCTTAGAGCCACCTGTGGAAGCAGACTCCAGCACCTCAGAACCTGGTAGCGATCCTTTCTTCTCCCTCCTGGACCAGCTGTGGAGCACGGCAGAATCCAACTCTCATCCTCACTGAAACAATTTTGTATAAATCTGAGATTTTGTCTCATGAAGCTGAAAAACAAAATTGCAGACATAAGGAGGAAGTTAAGACATTGTTTATTAGGAATAATAAGGAATATAAGAAGCGCTTGGTGGATCCCTAACAGGAGGTTCTCAGTAGTCGTCCAGGCTTGACATCGTAGGGACGCACAGAACAGGGAGGCCTCCCAGGGTGTAAAAAATAAGCTAGTGAGCTAAAAGATAATTACTCTACGTTTCTAAATGTCTTCAGCCCAGAGTTTAGAGAAGAGCTATTAACATACTCTGCCTTATAAGTTCCTTTTCTGGAAAAGGGGATTGTTATCTACTTTTGTTTTATCTTTTTCCCCTGGTTTCTTTTACATGTTTAAGCTTTAAATAGCTACATGACTTGAATTAGCTCTTCACTGGTGTGCCGTGGTTGCTTGTACCCAGCTGACACTATGTTCGGGAGGCTCAGCTCTGTTCCACTCGGAATCCAGTTACCTCCTCAGAGTCTTTCTCTGACTCCGTCAACTCTTTTGCTGTCCCCTAGGCTACTTTGTTTCTATTACTTTCCCTCCCATCATTTAGACTTTGAAAATCAAAAGATGAGGGAAACTTCTTTTGTTTGACTCATTATCACCTTGAAACACAGAATGTGCTGCCTGATAAACCAAGGGCAACAGGCGAATCCAAGAAGAGAAAAGGCGTTACAAAGCACTCACGTTTCAGAGCTAATTCGCTTCATAACTGTATGTATTTGTTTTATGGGATGATGACTTTGCCCAAGTGTCTGTGAGATTTCTCAGAGATTTTACTACTTAATCTGAGATGTTGGCTAAATAAATGAGTTAATACACTAGAATTTCTGTATCGACCTTCGGTCTTGGTTATGTTTCAGTCTTTGTTTGTTTGCCTTGTTTTGGATTTTTTTTTTTTCCTTTTTAATGCTCCTTCACTGGCCCAGCAGTATTATGCCAACATTACTGACAGACATTCCAGCTGTGGTTCGCAAATGTATCCCATTTCCCATTGCCAGGAAAATTCAATTATGCCTCTGAAGGTCATACTTATAGAGTATGGCATACTTATAGAGTATGACCACACTGAGGTTTTTATGGTGAGTAGTGACCATCAGAATATTTAGCTTGCAACAGATTGTAGCTGCTTATATCATAATGGTCAAAATAACCACCTGGGAAGTCATCATTTTAGTTGTATTTATAGCCAAATTGAACCTGGCAGTGATCCAAGCAATGGTCTAGTAATCAGCCGAATTCAAGCTGAGCTGGAGTGACTTCATGCTCTGAATTTCAAACAAAAATATGAGCCATGACAGTACATATTGGCAGCTTAGATAGCGTACAACATCCCAGAGAGATTGGATATTGCAATCAATAAGCTGGCTTCCAAGTATTTGCCTCAATTTGCACGTATCAGGTACGGGATGAAATTTTCACACGTAGCATCATGCTGTGGAACATCCTGTAGAGAGCTGTTTCCAACCTGTGATGGTCCTTGACACACTGATATTCACAAAATGTGTTGGAGACTATTTTTGGCCATGACTGAGGATGAGGAAAAGGATTTATTCTATCACTGTTTAAAAAAAAGAACTAAACAGACAAAATACTAAAATATAATGGTCGTCAGATGATGAGTACAAGGTAGGGTTAGAATCAGAGAAGAGAAATAAGTGAGGTGAGGTTTGTGACTTTCCAGCTCTCAGTATGAAGAGTCCTCCAGTCATTCTGCAGGGAAGCAGACCGGACAGTGCCCCGCAGCTACCCGAGGGTACAGGACAGGCCTGAAGATCCAAACAGCCCGGGTAGGAGGGTCAGTCCATTTGCAGCTGATCAACTGTGCCCCACAATAAATATCAAGAATATTTAAAGGTATACAAAATGGCCCAGCATAGCAAAAGGCATAAAATGTTTAATGGTAGCATCCTATGAAAAATTATCAGGAAGCAAAGAAGCAAGAAAATACAGTCAGCACAGGGAGAAAAGTCAGTCGATAAAATGAACACATGAAATGGATGCCAAGCACACTAGATAACAATATCAAAATATTTATTGTAACAATATCATAGATATTTCAAGGCAGAATACAGCATGTGATTGTTGAGCAGAGATAAAACAAGTATTTCTTTTTAAATCCAGTGTAAACTCTCTGAGATAAAAAATAGCAGGTCTGAAATGAAAACATGGGATTAAATAACACAGGAAAAAGTATTTTGTTAGAATGTATACTTCTGATAACTTGGAAGGGGAGTTTTCTCCTGTGGAGACTTTAGCAATTGCCCCCTTTGTCTTCACATCATTTTCTATTTTTGTTTTATTCCTGACCTCTCTCTGCTTCTTTTTTACCAGAATATTTGTGATTACTCTCAGGGCCTATGTGGATATGGTAGCCTATTCTCCATCTCAAGATCTATAGTTTAATTATGTCTATAAAGGGCTCTTCCTCCAAATAATATAACATTTACTGGTTCCAAAAACTAGAAACTGTTATCCTACAGCATGCTATGTAGACAGTTTGAATTCAGCTGTTTAAATACGATAAAAGGACTAAAAAAACAAAGCCATGTCTGAACAAATACACAAAAAGGAATGCTCTCACGAAGCAGAGACTATAGAAAGATGGAGAAATTGTAAAAAGGAAAAATGGAAATTCCAGTATTGAAAAGTAAATAAGTGAAAAAATTCAGTAGAAGAGCAAGAAGGGAGGGGTGGAGAAAACCTGGGAAAAGAAGGATGAGGGAATGAAGAAAAATGATGAGCGCCTCAGAGGCTTTAGAGTGGCATCAGGAATACCAGTGAGCACGTAATGAAAGAAAGGAGCTAAAATAATAGTGGCCACACTCATCCAAAATTTGATGAGAAACATTAATCTGAATTTCTTAGAAGCTCAGAGAAATATATGTAAACTCAAGAAAAATGACGCCAAGACATATCATAACCACAGTGTCAAAAACTCAAAGAAAGGGAATCTCCTAAGTAGCAACAAAAAATTCATGGTGTCAAGAGATTCTCAAGAGAATTAATAGCTAATTTATTAGCAGACACCATGATGACCGGAAGCAAGGGGGCAATACATCAAAAGTACTGAGAGAAAAAGACAGTGAAACACAAATTTGAAAGCATGAAAAACCTGCTTCGACAGTGAAAAAGCACTAAGATAATGGTACAAAGAGACCATATCTGTGTACAAAGAGAAATGTGTATTTTGTTTAAAACTGAAAGCCTGTGCTACAAGCAGCCCTTCCATACAAGAGTAAAAATGAGATCCTTTAGAGGGAAATGAAAAACATGAGAGAATAACTCAATCCAAAAACCCGTGAGCACCAGGAAAGATCATTCTCTAAGTGAACGTAAAGCATCCATCTGTAGATTTTTGGTTTTGTTTGTAACATTTTTCCTATCTGATTCAAAAGACAATTGTATAAAGGAGTAATTCTCTATAAACATGGAATTCCTTATAATTTACATGTGAATATTCAAGTTTTATGGAAATAAAACAAAAGCAGTAGAGACAACAGAGCCATATTGAAGGAAATCTTTTGTATACTGTTGATATTAAGGTGGTTTTGAAATTAGGCTTGTATTACTCTATATTAGAATGATAATCAAAATGTGAATTTTAATCCTCAGAGAAACCACCACGAGAATATCTCAAAGGATGTAATCAAAGGAACAATAGGATTCAATGGTACAGTCACTGAATTAATAATGCCCAACAATGAAATTAGGTAGAACATACCTACTTCGTACCACAGTGGACAGTAACAGCAAGAAGGAAACAGGAGACATATAGATAGTAAACAAAAAACAAAATGGCAGGCGTAAATCCATGTCAGTGACCACATGAGTGGACTCAACACTCTAATTCAAAAGCAGAAATTGCCAGAATAGAGAAAAGAAAATCAGTCCCACCTACAGTTCATTGAAAGAGAACAAAATATTTCTGGATAAATTCATGAAAATCAATGTGAAAGTTCTACGCAGATAAGTGCTCCGTGGAAGACCTGCATATCTCCATCCCATTCTCAAAAGGAAATCTTGAATTGTAACTATCCTGTAAGTGGTACCTCACTGCACAAACTCAATTTTTTTTCACCATTCTGATTGCAAACCCAGCTGGATCAGAAGCAAATCAAATTCCGCGGTTAGATTCAATGCTGACCTTACAGAGAAATTTGATTCAGTTCATGTCCGGTTTGTTTTGTAACCAGAGACATGGAAAGAATTAAGTTCATACACTAAGGTGCCACTGTCAGATCATCATCATCTCAGCTTTGGGTGTTTGAAGGCAGATACATGAAAAGTCTAATAAGGTTGGGAACTGCTAGGATTACAAATATTTCTTTATTGCCTATGAGCATGGTACACTTTCCTAATGATTTGCATATTTTCCCAATTTATATGACTATAAAACATATTTTCATTTAGCCTCTAGAATCACTAGGGAATTTCTTCTCTGTAGAAATGAGAAAAATGAGAATGGCCTGAACTTTTTAAAGAAAATAAATTTAGAAAAAGAAACAAAAAGCAGAAAAAATAAAGAAAAGGGACAGCAAGGAAGCATCATGAATTTACTATCAAGTGACCGAGCGGAAAAGAGCTCCAAGAAGAAGCTAACGTTACTTGATAGCGTCAAGCATCCACAGAGGCCAAGCCTGCCAGGAAGTCACTGAGACCCCAAAAAAGAACGGTACAGAGACCATAAGCTTGTCACTACCCTCGGAAGGGGACGCTCCTTAGGCAGCCATTATGAGTCCCTCCCCACACCCAGCAGGTAATAACTGGGTGCTTACCTGCTTTGCAGTTTTAATCCAAAACCTGAGCTTCCGGTGAAGAAGTAGATACAACCCTTGCCTCCTAGGAGGTTGCAGGAAGCAGAACGCTTCCAGATGGTGCAAGCACCCATGATTGGGGCGTAGGTTAATGGAGGAACCCTTGAAGTGAATGCGGCTAACTGCCCTTGAACCCTGTTTGCTGAGAGATGGTCTTCTCCCTTTTGGTCTGTGTGTTGAATCTGTTCACAGTGAGAGGTTTTATGTGGACAACAGATTCTAGGTCTATCTCCACCATTTTACTGATGTCTGGTTCATTTATCAGTCCGCCAAGAGTTTAATTACTTTGAGCTGATCCTTTAGTATCAGTCAGCTCTTGAGATCTATTCAAAGAGAAAAATAAAAATTGAATTATGATTCTCTCTGAGTTTGAATATCTCTTAACTGCTGCAAATCTGGCTTCTAAGAGAAAGGTGGTAAATCCTTAACTCTCCGTGCCTCAGTTTCCCCACCTATAGAGCATCAGCAATATTAATATTCTGCTTCTCAACATCATAAAATCGGCCATCCTCGTCTGCAGCAACTATACAGGTTTACATGGATGTGCAGATGCATGTGCACACACATATGTGCACGCACACACTACAAACGGAAATCAATAAATTATATTTCAGATTGTAATAGTAATCTTTTATTGGGAACAGGCAAGTGATCCCATCTGTAATAGATTCAAGAAATGTACACTGATTGCAGCGTTACTTCTAAAACTGGAAAGCAACATTGGCCCACCGCAGCGTAAGGCCCTTCCATGTGTCAAGCGCTCAGTATCACCATCGTTTCAAAGAAAGGTGCAAGTGAAGTGAGTGGATGTGTGTGGCGCCCACAGCCAGGCGGCAGCTGCTGAGCTAATTGGAGCAGCTGTCAGGGCGCTCGGAGAACCTCCCAGACCAGGAGGCTGAGCTGGGATTTCAGCTCCCTCAACAGTTTCTAGGACTACATATTGAAGTGGGAAAGGGTCAGCTCTGACTAGACATCTATTTTCAAGTCAAAATTATGAAACAGCCAAGACAAATTTATCAGGAAGATGAAGAACCCTGTAAAACTGTCCTTCTGTTGTATTCATTCTACCTTGGTTTCTAGAGCGTACTATTTCTTTTTGTAATAGAGATGTCTTCTTGGTCCGAATTCTATCCATATAGTTGAAGCAAAGTTATTCTCCATTTTCCTACCTGAAGTGCCACAGTTTACTGTGATTCATCCCAGGTGGGAGAGGAGTGTCTGGGCTTCCCTGGGCCTGAGTTCCCTAGAGCTAACTCGGGGCTCCAATGGTGACTCACGCAGCAACTGACGGTTGTGTCTGTTTTCCTGCATTGAGCAGGTGCTCAGCATTTCACCCACGTATCTCTTCCCACCGTCACCGATTGTAACTGGTAATGTTGCCCTGGTTTTACAGGCTGAGATTCACAGTGCTTCATAATTCCAGTTTATGCAGCAAGGAAGTGGCCGAGCTGAAATCTGAAGCCGTCCGTCCCGAGTGTCCCTCCACCTTCTTGAAGGACAAGGGTGCACCTTTGTTCCATCCACATGCACACATTTTAAATAAGACTCTGATTTATCCTATCGCATTTGCAATTATTAAGAAAAATATTGTTTACTGGTATTAGTCAGTCCGTTCATTCATCCAGTAGAACAAACCAGCAACAGGACATTACTGATATCAGCTACAAGGACAGGGCGAACTCTGCAGATCCCTAAATACTGCCTCCTTCCCCGGGGAGGTGACCTGGCCCCCAAACTCCTATGGATATGATGATAAATCTTACTAGACTAGATGCACAGATCTGGGAAACGCAGCCACTTAAGAACAACTTTGCACCATCGACTTATAAGCCTTTCAATTTCAGGACATTTAACAAAGAAAAATCCTGCGGTTCCATTTTCAGGTAAAAATTCAAAGGGGAAAAAAATTCCTAAGAAACTAGCCAAGTAAAGTGGACCACGAGGCAACAGCGCCTCCTACAGTATCTGAGGAGGAAGCGTTTGCAGGTTTCTCAGATTGCTTTACAGAAAACTAATCCGGCTGCAAATGCCAGTTTTCTCTGCTCCATCTGACTCGCGTCTCTGTCCCGGGGCACGCGCGTCGATCTCCGTCGCCCACCAGGAATCTCCTGTCTGACGCTCGGTGGGGACTGTTTTAGCCTCACTCATACCGAGTGAGAGCGGCTTCTAGGCCGCACAGAGCCTCGCTGTGAGCAGTTTTCAGCCACTTCAAGCTGGTCCGACACGGAAGGACCAGTCCGCGCTGCGGGCGCAGGAGCTCGGGGCCCGGCTGGGGTTGGGGCGGGGCGGAGCCAGCAGGTGACTCTCCCCGGCTCTCGGTGCAGGGCTCCCAGGGTGGCCGGCTCGCTCGCTGCCTTTGGATTTTTCGGCTTCATTTCCAGGCTGACCACACGATGGCGGAACTCCCCAACAGTTACCTCACCAGGCGCGGCTCCGAGGCACGGTGGTGTTAGGAAGGGGACACGGTGATCGGAAAAGCCCCCGGAGCGACTCTGCTTTTTGTCTGAAAGGTACACTAAATCGACAATTCCATCTTTAAAGGAAGTCTCAGAACTCAAATAGTTGAATGATGAGCTATTACACCCTAAAGTCTAATTAACATATATGTTAATATTCCCTAAATTTTTTTTTTTTTTTTTTTTTTTTTTTT
>PVIR01001723.1:0-116388 GCA_004026965.1 Petromus typicus
CAGATTTATATTTCTTAAGAAATACTACACAATAGTGTTTTTTAAGGGTGGTCCCCCAACATCATGTAAGAACTTGCAAATATATAAATTTTAGATACAAACTCAGATGCCCACTAAATTTAAAACTCTGAGAATGAGACTTACTGATCCTTTGATGCAGAAAGAAGTCAGAAAAATATAGTCCATGGTCGGTTTCATCCTTGTCAACACCCAGGATACATGGTGAACTGCTAGAACTCAATGAGTATCCTGAGATCTCTTCTTTACTCCACAACAGACAAGATGTAAAACCATCTATCGAGTACATACTAGGCCCCTAAGTTTAGCACTGTATAAGTAAAAAGCTGTTATTTTCATCCTGTTGGATTTCATATGAACAGAAGATCCCAAGACCTTGAGAAATGTTCAGTCTACAGTCCCATTGGCCCATCTAAACTTTTCTATTGTGTCATCCCTGGTAGCACACAAATATGCTCACGACAGTGAGCCCAGTGAGAGACTGAACCTGACTTCAGTTCAGATAGTGTTATATGTAAGAGAAAACTCAGAAAGATTTTTCGTTTACTATGAGTTAATGTGGCAATTTAATTAATTAACTAGAACTCAACTTTCCCCTAGTGGCTAGTCCATCACAATTGCAGTTATTCTGGGCAAGTCTAAAGGAAAAAAGTGTTGTCAGGGTCATGTTATAGTTGCTTCCCTGGGCTCTTAGCAGAAACAGAGAGTCACAGTTGGGCCCAGTTTAGCCCAGAAATCTAGGAACTCTGATTTGTGTTTATTCCTTTTCCTGGTTGAATTTACTCATTTGTTTTCACTCTCCAAACAACTCTAAAAGACAATTTCTTGGCATATCTTTTTTGTTGCTTTAAGAAAGAGATAGGTTGGAAATTGCCAGAAGCCACAGATAGCTTTTTGTCTTAAAGGGAGGTAGTTTTTCATTGTTCTGTGTGTGAAGATAGTTATTTGGCCCATGTGCCATGAATGACAGAGACCAACGGAGAATCATGCAGCCACTGCAGTTATTGTTATCTTTTTATCTGAGTCTCTTCTGCCTGTGTCTTTTCTGGTGAAAATAAGACAGGTACTCTGGGAGGGAGACAATGACTGGGTGGTTTTTACACAACAAAGGCCTTAAAGAGAGGTTTTCCCTGAACTGTGCATATTTTCCATTCCTTTATTTTCTTTCCTTGTACTTTTTGGGCAGGAAAAGGATGACAAGTCCATACAATGGATGGCATTTTGCTTTTTTGGACTCAACGTGGAAAAAAAGATCTTGTTTTGCCAAGAAACATGGGAAACCTGAGTTTGGTTACTAGTTTGCATGCTTCTTTACACTTATGCAAGTGATATGCAAAAATCTCCATCCTTTAAATCTGGAAGATTCATTACAACAGTTGAAGGCACAGATAACCAGCCCCTAAAATAAAGGCACCATGAATCCAAACTTCTGTTAGGGCAGCACGTGGTAGGACCATGCCTGGATAACTCTCACCCAGATTGAGTAAAAGTGACATACTGATCATTATGGAACCTGTAATTGGCAACCGAAAACACAGTGTGGCTTTAACGGCCCTCTCTGAATAGTTGCTGTCATTTATTTACTTATTTATTTTAGAGCAAGCTGTAGGGGTTTTTTTGGGTTTTTTTTTTTTTTTTTTTTTCCCTAAATTCATGCTGCCCTCTAGTGGTAATGGCCTATTTTCCAAAGGAAGTGGAAAAGACGAAAGCAGAGATGATGGTAGGAATGTTGGAGGGATTGGCTTTTTGCTTCTTTTTCTCTCTCTTGTCTGAAGGATTTTAGAATTCTTCAGCCAAACATTGAAAGGGAATTGTGAACTCATCGCACCTGACCACTGTCCGTTCTGAATGACGTCCGGTTTATGTTTACGGCTTGGCTGTCACTGGATTACACTGAGCTATATACTTCATGAACTTTAGTGGATTTGCATCCCATCTCAACATGCACTTTGGAATCCAGCCCAGGGCAAATCCATTAAGCCCTCTGTCAGATACAGATGGGTGAAGGAAACGGACTTCACACTGGTCTTGCATTTCATGTTTCTGTCCCAGAAAAGGAGGGCAAGAACCAGTGTGAGGCATGTTGTTGGTGATCTTTGAAGTTCTCAGGAGACTCTGAACACTGTGAATACAGCTGAACAAATAAACACCATATTTGAAAACTTCTATTTCTGTCCTAAAGGCAATACCATATAACTCAGAGATCTTTGGGGACTGGACAAGTCTAGAAGTACAAGTGCCTGGAATTGTCATCTTAAGGACAATTGGAACTACTTTTTCCACTCTGTAAAACATAGGACTTGTTTTTCCCGGTACTGGAGACTGAACTCAGGACCTTGTACTTGCCTGGCATGGGCAATGCCACTGAGCTACATCGCTGGCCCACAATGAAGAATATTTATCAAATGAGGATCTTTAAATTCTGTCCGGGTTTGAGAAATTTCCAACGCAGAAAACAAAAAAGTATTTCTAAAGGAAAATTTAACATTCTACATGTAAACTTATTAGGAAATATCTTTATAGAAGAGTAAAGGTAAAACGTTACTTATAAGTCATACAGTGTCTTTATAGCAGTATAATTAAATCATTGCTTAGGAAATCAAGAGTAAAGACTGTTTCTGCTTTCACATTTAGTTAAGGCAAAAATGTAGCCTGAGAATAAAAATAAAAATAAAACTTAGGTTGTTAAGACTTTGGTTGTCAGAACAAGAAATATTGATTAGAGTACCACCTCTGTGGAGGGTCGAGCTGATCGTATTAGTGATGTCTAGCATAGAGGTCTAGTGAACCATCTTGAAGCTCACATTCTTCAGTCAGTTCCTACCTATCTTTTACTACACTCAGCACCAAGAAAACAGGAAGTTAAAAAAAATGACATTTGAGAAAAAGCATGTTGTTTCTTCTCCAGGATTCACGTGATGAAGACATCTGCCACCAGAGAACTTTAATTCCCAGACCTCAGGTTCCCTCAAGCTGGCAGGGCCCTGCATAGTCAGTCTGTAGGCCCCATCATCAGCTACCTGGGTGCGGGTCCCAGGGCTGAAGATTGAAGAGGGGACAGATAGAGGGTCCAGTCCACTTACTACCCAAGGGCTTCTTACACTTGCATCTGTTTTGGCAACAGAGTCCACATTATGTGTAGAGGAAACTCCGCCTGTGTCTCTTCCTCTCCTTTCTCCTTTCTTCTGAATGACAGGCCTCATTTCAGCTGCCCACGAGTGCCGAGTGTATTCTGCACAGGCTCTAGTTTATCACACATCAGCTTGTCTGCCGACTCTCGTCACACATATCCAGCTCCATGGCCTGGGAAGTGAGTGTCCAGCCTGAGATCTTTTCCCTGCCACCAGTTTCCTTCTCTGCAAACACAAGAGTGTGACTTGACAAGACCCAGGGTCGGAGCAGGCGGCAGGAGCTGCTCTCTGACCTCCCACGGGGACTCCTAGGAGGGCCTTCAGCACTGTGGCCAAGTGGCCTCTCCTCCACAGGGTCAGCTTTGTGGCCTTGGTACCACCTTTCTTTCAAGGTATGGATGCATCCTAACCCTTGAGGAGGGGCCATTCTGTGTTTTCTCTGGTGGTGTGTGCTTTAGTTTTTGTTTTGTTTTGTTTTGGGCCTGGTGCTTACAGAAAAAAGCATATCACAACCTCATAATGTAGATGTCATCCTGTACCCAAAATATTCACCCTTGTGCTCCATCCTGTGCTAAGAAATGAATAAAAATGATCATTTGAATTCAGTGATAAACATTTCTAGTAGAAATAATCACCCTGAAAGAAAATTGACAGCATCCGGGCCTCCACATAATACTGACCTAAGATTTATATTTTAGTGTATTGGAATTTACACAAATTCATGGGGAGGAATTAGGCATGGTGAAAATAATGGAAACAAAATAAAATTGAAATGAACTGAAACTACACACAATAAAATGCCTAGAGTAAATGCTCACAGAAAGCTCACACCTTCCTATCACACATAAGAACTACAGTTTCACTCAAAGAAACAGGATTCTGAAAACCAAGTGACTCTAAAAGGAATCCAGGTGGTACCACTGATAAAAGTTGATATCTTGTCACTGCTGATTGAGAAATTTAATTTTCATGTAAAAAATGACATGGAAAAGAACTAATTCCACTGACATTAAGAACAAAAATGATAAAGTGAGAAATGATTTAACTTTGTATTTACAAATCGATTGAGGAGTTAGCTGGCGGTGCGGAGTTTGCTTTGGGTAATTAATACTTTCTCAAAGGAAAATTATCAGCCTGGTTTCCATATTTGCATCGATAAAGCTGAAATTAAAGCATTCAAGGGTTAGACTAGCGAGCTCCAAATGCCTCTCTGTGTGGAAGTTCAGGGTCAGCTTGGCAGAGTAGAGACATTCCCCACCCAGCACTGGCCATGGGGTTGTTTTGCTGAATTGTGGACAATTAGGAAGCATGATCGGACGTGGTCACTGCACTATTTTTTTTTAATTGAAATCTTTATTGGTACATTACATATATACATCATGATTGCATTCAACAATGAGAATTTGTACCGGTATATGATACAACTTAAGGTCACTGCACTATTTAGCAAAGATGTCCTGCAGTGTGTTCCCTTCATTTGTGGTGGAAATATCAAAAGTCTTAAGAGGTCTTGTGGGGGGTTAGCAATCATGATGCCAGCTATGGTGCCCTCTTCCAATCCACGCTGAGGGGCCAGCTTGACATGTTTGCCTGCGGTCATACTCTACTGCTTTGGGATATCTTATTCCTTTTTTGCAGTTTACACCATGCCCTGGGCAGGTACAGAGCCTGTGTTGCTTCCAACCTGAGGCTTCTCAGCTGGGCCCCCAGAGGGAAGACAGATATGTCAGGCCTAAAGGAAGGATGTTGTGTTCTTTCCCACAAAATTCCCAAGCAGTCCCTTCCCTGAAGAGATTTGAAAGCCTCTTTTCTATTCATTTGCCTTTGTATTTAAATAGCTTACACAGAAACAGGACCTGGGGCTCAAAGCTTGTTCCTGCAGAGTCCCCGAGTCCCACTTGGTGTCTACTGCAGAGATGACTACACAGCATGGAGGGACCGGGGGGGCCTTCTTCAGCCCCTTCTTGAGATCATAAGACATGAGTGTGTATTCTGTCTTGTTCCTGGTTTACCAACAGCCTTAAGTGACGAAGGCGGAGACGCATGCTTTCTGGAGAATGTCCATTTCCAGGGTGTGAGGGAGACAGCTCTGAAGGCTGGATGGTGGTATTCATTTCACTTCTCTTTCTCTCCAGTCAGGCACTATGCTGGCTTTGTTTTCTTGGGAGAGAAGTGCACAGCACAGCCCCAACAGGATATAGAAACTCAGGCCATCGCTTTCTGTTACTCTGTCTCCTTTTCTTTAAAAGGTACATCCTTAATCTGCACATCTTTTAAAAATGTCTCAGAAGTCTGAAGTCATACCAGAGGTGTAAGGCAGGAGTGCACAGCAGTGGAAAATCCTAACTTCATGCATTTTTTATGTGCATACATTAATGATATGAGGGTACTTAATAGATATTTATTGGGAATCTCCTCTGTACCAGTTTTAGGCGATGGGTACTAGAGATGTACAAAGGAGAATGTAATAGGAATGACATGTATGATATGCAAAGTGCCCAGGGAAACCTACTTGAGAGTCTTCCAGGTAGACCAGGAGGACACCCCTGAGGTCTTTCCCTTCTGTGTCACCGGACACCTCTTCACGACACTGGCTTTTTGCAGAGGAGGGAGGATCTTAGTTCCATTCATTCCCCTACAGATTAGAGCTCTCTGACATGTTATCTGTCCCTTCCACCTCTTTGAATGAAACCTGCACCTGGTCTTACAAGCTTGAAAATGCAAATTTATTGTTCCAGCTTGTACTCATGTCATCTGACCCACTTTGACACGTGTATGTGCAAATCCTTTTTCTCTCTTCCACTGCTTACTCATGCATGGCAGGCCATTTGCTCTGCTGGTTAGGGTTCCACATCCCAGTCAATGCATTTGGAGCCGTGAGCTTGTGTCAAAGCTGGGGGGACATAGGATGGTTAGTCGCCAGCACTTCTGGCTGTGAATGTGAAGCATGGGTCACCAATTAATAGAAACCTTTTCCTTGGAGGCTGCGGCATCCTACATGCCTTCCCTGTATCAAGCTATAGTACGAAGGTATGGGCTAGGAAGGTGTCAAGATCTGACTTAGTCGACTTATGGATCAACTGACTACTCGATGTGCATCTTCCATACATCAGTACTGAAAATATGTCTTTATCTTCTCAAGAAAAATATTTAAGGGCTAGGGATTTAGTACAGTGGTTCCAGCATCTGCCTGGCAAGCACAAGGTCCCTAGTTCAACCCCCTGAACCACACACCACAATGCCAGGCATGGTGGCTCACACCTGTAATCCCAACACTGGAGAGGCAGAGGCAGGAGGATTGCTGTGAGTTTGGGCTATATAATGAGTTCAGCGCTAGACTGAGTTAAAATGTGAGACCCTGTCTCAAAAAAAATTTTTAAAGTATTAAATTGTCTATTTCAGAATAAAATTGATCTCAGAGATTGTCTTTGTCCCCATTTTACAAAGAGGAATCCAGCCCAGTGAGGGTAAGGGACGTTTCCAGTCACATGGCCATTAAAGGCAAAGAAGGGTCTAAATACAGATCTCCCCCCACCACCCGTAGGAGTGGAAATGCCGAGTGTCAGGCATCCCACAGGCCCAGCTGGCCTCAGATGCATGTTCTACAATACTTCCCTCCCCGGCGCGCTCAGGGTCCCCCCAGTGCAGTGTCTAAAATTGTCCCCGACATCACAGCCTGGCATCCAAGAAAAGAGGCCGATTCCTACCCCCTCAAGGCAGCGCCAAGGTCATAACTTAACCTGCATAATTAGAACATCCGTTCCTGAGGGGGGAAACATTGAAAAGATAAAGAGCCTCTTTAAAACAGATTCTTCCCAATACATTTTTTTCATAATTATAGCTTTAAGAGCTTATGGTGATGGGAAAGCTGGCTACTTAAGAAAAATTAGGAGTCTCATTTGGTAGGAGAGGATTCCCCAGGGGACTGTGCACTGCCATTTTTCAGGGCCCCCGAGAAGAAACCCCCACGCAGACATCTGCACGTGGGCCTGACGCACGGCAAGCCTGCTTCACTTATTCTGGCCAGAGCCAGATATTTTAATTAAAAACACTACCCATGTCATTAAATGTGCTATTCCCCCACCAGCTCCAAGATGTTAGAATTGCAGAGATACAAACAAGGGAATCCATTGCAGATGTGCTCGGAAACCAAAGCCTTCTGAGTCATAACCAGCAGGTTCCCAAATTCCACCCTCTAAGCACCTCCCGGTGAAAGTGCCCTCTGCAATCACACTACCCCTGTCGTTTTCTCAACATCCGGGTATTTACCATGGCGGAGAGGGAGGGCCGGAAGAAGAGCCAGGAGAGAGCAACCCATATGGCCTCCTTCCGTAATTTATGAGCAGAGCCTATTATTTCCTAGATAACCTTCATGATAAAAGCCCTGTGGCCACATGCGGAACTGTGTTGGGTTGTTTTCTTCTTTTTCCTCCTTGTTAATTTTATTATTTATTTTTGAACACAAAAATTGTATATTGGGGGTAATTCACATCCTCACTGTGAGCTCAGGTAAGGAACTCAAAAAGGCAGTGCTGATTTCATGGAAGTCATTACAGAATGTCCACATGCCAAGTTTTCAGCCAAATGTCGCTGTTGCTAGCCAGAGCACCTTTCCCCCCAGGCAAACACCAACAGCTGGGTTTCATTTTCGGCTGCCAGGCTGGCCTGCACCTCCTGGGAGCAGCCCAGGACTGAGCGCCTTCCCGTGAAGGACTTTATTCAAGGTGACAGCTCCTCTCACGTCGGCCCTCTGATCACCTCAAGTAGCCAAGATATCATGGGGACAGCGTGTGCCTCCTGCGAAGCCTCGATTTAAACTGACTGAGGTTGTCCTCAGGCCCGGTGACCCCACTGCTCCGACAGACCAGCGCTGCCAGGAACTTCTTCACAGCCGCAGTTTTGTAATGACTGCGTCTGGGGAGAAGTGTTCTGCAGGAGCAGGCGGAGAGGACCCCCGCATGGTAGGGCGCGATGTCAGCTTGTGTTACAGCAGCAGACAGCGCTACAGTGTTCCTGGCATAGTGTGGCACCGGTATCTCTGTCAGGACCTCTGTTTTCTGTCACGCGCACAATCCTGGGCCTGTCTCGAGTCCTGACAGCATCTTTTCAGATCGGGTTATTGCCAGCACACGGATGAACTCAGCTCCCCACCCTGCAGCTTCTTTGTTTGAAGTCTGCCCTTTTGTCGTTAATGCGCTTGATGTCTATTGAAACCTGGCAGTGAGCGCGGTATCTGTTTTCCTGTCAAGAGATCATTGACAGTATTAATACCGCATGTCCTTGCCTCCTTTCCACAGCGCTGACACCTCGCCACGATCTCCCGCATTCATCCAGCAGTCCCCTCTCACCAGGACGTCTATAAACATTCTTGCTTCCAGACCCAAAGAAACAGGGAAGTTCTTAGAAATGACTTTGATCGGTGCCAAGTGGAGAGCCGGTCTGGGAATGTGGCTCGGAGTGCATCTCGGCCCTGTTTGATTGTCTGCCCTTGAGATGGGAATAGCAGTTCTACGTGGAGGAAGGGCAGAGAAAAGAAAGCGCATCCCTCGGTGCGCTGGAGAGCTCCCTGGAGACAGAGTACTCCTGGGGGCAGTGTGTGTACGTCTGAGTATGTGTGACTCTGTGTGTGTGTGTGTGTGTGTGTGTACACACATGTGCTTGCCTTCCACACTTTTGCTCAAGAGAGAAACTGTGCTCTTTATGGCCTGTGACAGCCCTATCCATTTCTTTTTATAAAAGTCCATTCTGTCCCAGTGCCACAGAAAGGAACTAAAACCTTCTGGCCTCAGCCTTTGAAATTCTCCAGGGTGTATTTGAACCCCACACCACCGAGCCTGTAGGCAGTGCTGTTCTGGAGCCAGCTTCGCTGGCCCAGCTCGCAGACCCCCAGATCTTGGCACTGGTGACAAGGCCATCATGAAGCTGGACACTACTCCTCGGCACAGTAGACGGCTACAGCTCAGTGCCAACAACAAGAGTGTCATTTAGGCCCCAAGAAGGTCTCAGTAAGGTTCCATCCAAGTTCAGTACTTTCAGGTGCCAGAAATGGGGGTTGGGGGCCCAGGAGAAAGCAAGGCCCAGTGTCAAGCACCATGATATGGCTCAGGAGAACGTGGGAGGAAGGAACAGGAAAAAGCTGTAGAACAAGGTCATTTGGGGTCTTCATCCAACTTTAAGAGATCCCACAT
Source organism: Petromus typicus (assembly GCA_004026965.1). NCBI lineage: Eukaryota > Metazoa > Chordata > Mammalia > Rodentia > Petromuridae > Petromus > Petromus typicus. The sequence continues at coordinate 9,338 of PVIR01001723.1, forward strand.
CTAGGCAGTTTCCAAGTTGGTCACATTCCATCGGAGCCAGGGCGCATCCGTCTTGCCCTTAAGAGTTTTCAAGGAGTCTCATTTATTCTTATTTAACAGCCAAGTTTAAGGTTCTGTAGTGAAGGAACAGCTTTGTTACAGCCACAGAAATATTTACCAGTTGAAAGTTCTGATGCAAAGAACCTGGTTAATTTCAAGAGCTAATTTATCCCAAATGAAGCAAGAAGGGTGCCAGCTTATTGATTTCACCCCCTTACGCTGATGAAAAAATCACACAGGTAGGTAGTTATTTTCACAGGCAGATTAGTGGCTCATGAAGTAATGTTTTATGGATACTTTCTTTGTTTTTTTCTCCCTCTAGCTATGTACACTTCAGAGATTTAAGTCCTATTAATATTAAGGTAACTGTGTCTAACTGAATTTTTAATTCTTCTAAAATTGGGAGAAGAAAAATGAGAGAAGGCAAAATGAAGTTCTAAATATTTTCTTGGAAAAACTGGTTTTTCCCCCTAATAATTCTGCAAGTCTTTTCCAATAGCTACAGCAGGTGATTTCTTTCATACTTAGAATTCATACTGAATTTATCAAAATGTTTTCCCCTAGCTAAGTGGCACATGTCTGAAGTTCCAGCTGCTCATGAGGCTGAGACAGGAGGATTTCAAGTTTGGAGCTTACCTTTGCAAGTCAATAAGACTCTGTCTCAAAATAAAAAATAAAATTTAAAAAAAGGACTAACATATATATAGTTGATATTGTGAAATAGAAAATATTTAAAAAGAAAGAGGGTGTAGGAGTAAATAACAAGGGGTAAAATAATGTGATAGTAACTTTAAAAAAGGAAACAAAGCTTATGTATACAAGAGATGGAGGGTTGCAGAGTGGGTAGGGAAAGGGAAAAAATGAGAATTAAGTTGTGTCATATTTTGATATAAACTCCCAATGTTGAATGTGATGATGATGTGTATTCATAATGTACCAATAAAGATTTGAAGTAAAAATAAAAGAGGGCTAACAATATAACTGAGTATGAAGGCCCAGGGTTCAATCTCCAGTACTTTCTCCTAAAAATTTAACCTATCCTAGGGGTGTTTTTTTGTAGTTTAGTCTTTAATAATCTCTTTGAATTCTGAGACTAAGACTTCATACTGAGCCACACATTACATAAAGGGAAATCGAAGGTGAAGATTAAATACATTCTAACCCAAGTAGAGAGCTCGAGGTGCCTGTAAGAAGGCATTGTTGTGGGGCTGAGGATTTAGCTCAGTGATTCTGGTGCCTGCTTCTCAAGTGCAAGGCCCCAAGTTCCATCCCTGTACCAAAAAAAAAGAAGAAGGAGGAGGAGGAGGAGAAGAAGAAGACATTGTTGGAGCCCTTGTGACCTTCTACTCTTCCTGAATCACCTCTTAGGTGATTTAAGAAAGGACTTCACTATCTGGGAAGATTGTCCTCCAGCTTTTGATTGGGTTGTCTATCTTTAAGCTTTTAATTTTCCATTAGTAGAAATTCTAGGGAGGAAACCAGGAGAGAGGAAAGAATTGTGCTGTACTCGGGAAAAGGACGCTCCCTTAAAGGTGGAAATGACGCAGAACACGTGTTTTTCCTGAGAATCTGTGCTTGGCATCGAGGTTTATTTGAATATCTTCTTCTCATGGTGTAATGCATTTTCCGCCAGCCATCAGGTCAGACCACACTGAATGTGTTTTGAAGCACCTGCACTTCCGGGCTATGCTAATTCTGCCACTTATAGTGATGTGTTGCTTTTTGTTTACAGGTGTCCTGGGGAAGTGTCACTATGTTTACTATGGGAAAAACTCCGAGGGCAACAGGTTTATCCGAGATGATCAGCTCTGAAGACAAATTCTGTGTGCCTTTGCCTATTCTGTGAACATGAAAGAGCCAGGAAGCAGAAATAAAAAGCCAAAGGAAAAACACTGACCCACTTTGTGTCTCTGTGGGAAGGCTGTGACTTCCGCGGCTGGTACCTCACACTGACTTTGCCAGGCCTGTCAAGATCACCCTTCTGCCTTCCACTGAGTGGTCACAGAGAGATTGACATGATTGCCCTTAAGCAGGTCTCATCCACCAGGGTGACAGACAGCGGCGGCGAAGCACCAGGGCTGACAGCATGAACACCATGATAGATTGCCTGGTCCCTCCGCTGCTCACAGGGGAGCAGAGGTCACACCTGGGGCCTCTCTGGGCATGCTCAGTGGTTGCAGTCTAGGGAGAGATCCGGTCTTCAGCTTGCCCAGTGAGCCAAGATTGCTCTGATACTACTCTGCTGTAGGCTTCTTTTTAGTGGAATAGTCACAGTTTAGGGAAAAGATCCTTAAATCTTAGGCTTTGTATTCTATACATGCATGGCTCACATACTCGGCCCTCTCCCCTCTCCAGGAGTCCACCATCATCTTTAACAAAGGTGACCTATGTTGTGTGCATTTTTTAGAACAGAAAGGATCATCCCTCAGCCAGGTCATACATTTATGGTTAGCTATTGTTACAACTCTTGTGGCTGGTGAAATTGCTTCCCCTAGATCCCTGACTATAGCAGAAGCATGCATGGGTTTTATCTCCTTTCATTCATTTTCAAGTCGACTTCTTGCCCTAAACACAATACCCAGCATGAGGACTGGGTTGCATCTGGGACTCTTATTTATTTTTAACCATGCCTATGGCCATATTTGTGCTGGGGGATGGCCGGCTCCTGCGTGTGCTATTTAAAAGTTGAGAGGTGATGAAGGATAGAGTGATGGGTCAGGAGGTTGAAAAATAAAAAGAAGACTAGAAAATACCCACCAGACCACATGATTTTTATAGGAGGCCCAAATCTTTTGAATTTCTTGTTATTTATTTTTTTTCCTCAGGGCCTCTCAGAAATTAGATCCACATCTGAGAAGGCATCCCTGTGTCTTTGTGCATCTCTGGTTGTGTGCTAGCTCCAAGGTCACCAGGAAAATAAGCGCTGTCATGCTAGCTGGGTGACTGCCACATACTGAGCTTATGGGTGCACAAGTCAAACGAATGGGAGATTTTGGGAAGACCGGTTTGCTGTTTGACACAATAGCATTTATTTTTTGCTTCTTGAATTCGGACCAGATGTTCATTGTCCTGGGTCCCCCCCGTAGGAGGACAGCAAAGCCTGAGAGAGTATCCTTTCACGTTGCAGCTACCGAGTGACAAGAGTGTTGCTATTGTAAAAGTCTTTGGGGACACAGAATCCCTGAGCTGTCTGAGAAGAACCCTTTTTCTCAGCTCTACTCCGTTTGCATAGCCTCTGGCCTCTGAGTTGACACAGTCCTGGAATGACATGTATTGGGGCTGGCAGGAATTCCGCTTGTAGATTATACAACCTCCATTAATCAGCTGTTCAGACTCGTTAACATTAAAATCCTCGAGACCATTAATAATGAGAGATCATTGAATGTTTGCACACATCTCTCCAGCCTATTTAAGTAACGAGAGTTGAGTACCTTTTCTGTGTTAATCCACAAAATAGCGTTGGGATAATATCCTCAACGACCTGCTCCCTGTCCACCTTGGTTCTTTGTACAGGAACATCAACATGTGTTTTGTCCATAGCGCATTCTAGGCAGCAGAGTGCTCCACAAGGGCAGCTAGACTAGTCCGATGTCATATCCAATCTAGCGGCACATATATCCTTGTCTTTATAAAAGGCTCTAACCCTGCCTCAAACAATAAAAAAGCACTTGTGAACTGACCACAGAATTTTTCCATCTTTATTTTTCTTACTTGTTTACTTTTCTTAATGTCAGAACCATTTGTATCACGCGCAGGAATGTCTCCCTCAATGTGAGCTTTGGAAGCAAAAAAAAAAAAAAATTTTTTTTTTGGGGGGGGAGTAAGTTATAGACCACATTGTTTCCCTGTCTTTGGCTTGTTTATTTTCTTCCAGAATGGTGTAATAACTTTAATTAAGATTAGCTTTAATTATAATTTACGTAAAGGCCATCACTGTGGTATATTCATCTTACTGATAGAATTATAGAGACTTTTGTTTCTTGTAAGCAGGGATAATGATAATGAATTAGTGTTTACAACTCCACAGTTTGTTAGCCAAGATCTGCTGCACTAGAACTAGACTTTGGTCTGAATTGGCAGGGGAGAAGGCCATGCTGTATGTCTATCTTAAATAAGTAGGGATTTCCCAAATGTTGTTTTTCAAGGAAGAGAATTACATAGGGTCCTTTCTTCCTTTTAGTCTGTTCCATTGAATTTGTTATTTGGGGATCAGGGTGACTGACACCCTATCTCCCCTATTCTGGGAGGCTGGTCTGAGTGAAAAAGACCGCTGCCAAACTTGGCCTTTCTGGAATTCTCCAGAGCCTCAGCAATGTCAAGGCATCTATCTGTCTCCAAAATAACATAATCTCATAGAACAATTTGTTCCTCTGGGAATAATGTTTTAGATTGTGGGGAATCCTATTAAAAGTACAACTATTGCAATCATTTGCTTTTTCTTTTTACCAGCTCGCTCATAAACCCTCCATCTGTTTGTTGCTTTAAATAGAAGCACATTATAAGAGATTATCACTCGATCAGGCTGCATGTCTGAGTGTGGTATGTTTTCACATAATCATGTACACGAAGGAGTAAAAGAAAGCAAACTACAGATACTAGATGAAAGGCTTTGTGCACGTGTGTGTGTGTGTGTGTGTGTGTGTGTGTGTGTGTGTGTGTGTTTCCAGCAGTGCTGCATCTTGCACATTTTTCAATGGAAAAATTCTTTCTTGCTGGTTCTAAGAAGTGTCCTGAATGTCTTTTTCTTTCTCTCTTCTTTGTTAATATGCAGATCAAAAACAATCCACAGGGCTCTTTTCATCAAAACAGTAACACTCCCCAGAGCTTGCTGCTTGTGAGGGCAACCTCAGTCGGATCTGTGTCGCTGCCTATGGCACAGGAAGGGCACACCAGGGCACACAGACACTGTTCTGTGTCATTCGTTGCTTGCCGCTGATCCAACATGACCTTTCACTAACTGCTGTCCCAATTTTGTTTCCAAGAAGCCACCTTCACTGAACAAGTGTGTTTCTGTCACATCTTGGCATCCCTAATTTGTCTAAATGCCACGTTATAAACTTCTTGGAGTAAGAGAGGGCACTGAGACCAGAGGATCACAGAACGTGTTGGGCATGTGTCTGTATGATGAGACCATCAGCCTTTAGTCATCGCTGAGTGCAGATAAACTGAATTCACATGCAGAATATTCTAGAAGAAAAGTTTACATCCTGCCTGTTAATTATTTCAAATCAATCTTTCCTTCACCTCCAAATAATTCTTTCAATGTGAAAAATAAGAATGAATTCGAAAGACCCCGAGGATTATTTCTTTTAGACTCTGATTTTTTCAATATGAGTGAACTAAAAGAGTCAAAGCCATAGTAGTGGATCTAACCACAACCTGCAGGCTATGCGAGTTATAGAGAGTCAAAATAGGTAAAAACTAAGATACATTAATTATATATAAAAATTAAATGTCTTATATCATACTTGAGATAATAAAGAAAAGCTACTATAAAATAAATTTCACTTGATGCAAGATATAAATGAGTTTAACACCAAAGTACAGTGTGATATTTTAATTTTCACATTGTTATTTAACTTAATCTTTTATTTAAAAATAGTACTGTCTTCCAACCCACAGTTAAAGTTTTCTTAGGCAATAGTTACAATAGGAACAGCTTGTGTAGGCATAATATAACTAAAGATAGTAACAGTGACGGCCACAGAATCTTCTAAAAATGTTTTATTAATTACTTGGCTAATCAGAAAAAAATTATACATCTTCCTAAGTAGCAAAGAGAGACATAAGACAGAGACAGGAAGAAGGAGAGATAAAATATACCTATTACTAACATTGTAAATAACTTTCTAACTTTTTCACAGGCTCCAAAAGAAATTAGCACTTAATTGCTGCTACAATGTCACATAGCAAAAGTGTATCTTTTCATAGCTAACTGATTAATATCTACTCAGTACGTTCTTTTCATATGAATTTATAATCTACATTTATAATATTCTCACAGTACCCAATTTCACTCTGTACCACAGAGCTCCAGTAACCAGACCAGTACAGTACAGGCAGAGTACCAGACACACAGACCAATGAAACGGACCTGAGACTCTAGAAATAAACCTGTACCTCTACAGCCAACTAAATCTTGACAGACACTAAAGCATGTATTGCACAAAGAACCACGGTGCTGGTATATTAGTCACCTTTCTGCTGCTGAGGAAAATAACCTGGCCCACACAAGTTAAAGGAGAAAAGATTTATTCTGGGCCACCATTTCAGAGATTTCTGTCCCTAGTCAGCTGTCTCCAGCGCAGAACAATCATGACAGAATGGCGTGGCAGAAGAAGGTTGCTGGCTTGTGCCAGCCAGGAAGCAGGGTGAGAAGAAATGAGACAGATAGAAAGGACAAGACTGAAGCCATTTTGTTTACATTACACCTCCAGTGACCTACCACCGCCACACAGGCAGCCCCTACCCGCCATCAGCACATTCTGTTGTGAGCTCATCAGGGATGACTCTGTTGATGAATTAGTCCTTCTGGGATCTAATTACCTTATAAAAACTCCGCCTCAGAATATTGGTGTCTCATGATGGAGATGTTGTTTTGAAACTTTTCTTTTGGAACAAACCTTAAACATCTTTTGAAAACTATTTGAAAATCTTTTGTGAATAATTCCTGACAAATACTCATTTTTTTACTGATAACGAAAGGAAGAAAAAAGCATTTCTGGCTCCATAAACCAATTAATTTCCTGCAATAAGTTCCCAAGACAAATATCACACTCTGTTTAAATCCAAAACTATCCTTGAATGAAAAATATATTTTGAACAAAGTTTTGAAGACTTTATGTGATTCTGTACCATAGTTTAATGAAAGAATCAACAGCCTGGAAAACCCACGTCCTGGTTTCTGACATTCAGTCAATGTGCAATCATTTGTTATGTTGCAAATTTGGAAAAACTTCATTACTGTGCATGATTATAAATGGAACACGATGGCCAACAGACTCAAGTTCTCTCTCTGCTTTGTTCCCCTGTGGTAGGGGCAATGACAACTATCCAAATGCAGCTGCAGTGACACCATGGAAGACAGTAAAGAACCGCAATATCTCTCCAGAGTTAGAATTTAGTGTGTTTATCAGACATAATGTATACAAAATTATTTTGCAAAATAACATTCTACTGAAGTATAAACCATTATATGGAAGCCTGTAAACTCTGAAGGTATTTTCAAAACTCATTTGGAAACATTCTTGATTTATTCTTGGAATCAGTCCCTCCAAATAAGTACTTTGAACTAGACAACAATATACTATTTGCTTTAAAATTAGTATCCATTTATAGCTAAGTCTTATATACTTGCACTTAGTTTTAGGTACTGCCATAGATTCTAGACACTATAAGTGATTTTTTTATGTGTGACAATTTCATTTGTAGTCATTCACGACACTTCTTTCTACTTTGTGTATTCTTAACTAGAGAATATAAATCAAACATCGTTTTTAACTTCTATATATTCACCAATTCCAAATAATGGTAAGCTGATTGTGGAATTCCCCTTGATAGCAATTGTGGGTGAGTATCAAAAATCTCAGAAATCAAGACAAGTGTCTTTGTCCAATATTTTTATAAGTTACAACAAATGCACAAATGTACAATAGATGAAATATCAAATGTTAAATCAGAACTTTTCTGTTTGCCCCAAGTTCCATCTGATAAGGTTCAGCACAGCCCTTTACTCGATTATTTATTTCTAGCTTTAAAAAAACACAAAAGACAAAAAACTCATTCCATGTCCCATGGTTCTTACTTCAGTCCATCCTTACAAATAGAAGTGAAGAAAATAAAGACCAGGTTCAAGAGGTTTTAATTGGAAACACTGACTTCCTTGATAATTGCACTATAGATCATGTGTGCTACCCTTTGGCAAAAATTTGTCTTCTTTTTACTCATGTCCTAATGGAACATGGGGACAATGTCCCATTCTTCAATGGAAGATTGACATTAAGGAATGTGGGAAAACTAAGCTTTTAGAGAAAACTTCAAAGCAGCCCAGTGGTTCATTAGTGGAGTGGAGACTACTGACTGCTTTCAGCCAGACATGTAGTGAGAATCTAGAGAGAAAAGTGTAAGGGAAAAATTTGAAATTTCATTACAAAATAAATTCCTGTAACCTTTGGGCCACAGGGAACATGGTTCCTGATAAAGTTAGTATCACAAAGAAGCCAGATAGTTTGCTTTAGAACAATAGGAAAGCTGGTCTGAAGGCATCTTAAGAATCAGCAAGACCTCACTGTTCAAACACTCAAGGTACAAAATTGTATAGATCTCATTTGAGAAAAGATCCCCCAAGCTTCCTGCTCCAGAAGGTTTACCTAGGAAATTGTCTACCTGGGATTCATTTTGCAATGCTCAGCCATCCAGGCATTTAGAATCCTTTAAAGCCATGACCCAAAGGGGCCTGGCTGCTGCTCAAATTGGCAGCAAACAGTACATCTCCACATCATCTACACTGTGCTGGTTTTACAGATATTTATCATGTCAGATTTATGGGATCACGCAGGCTTCCACTCTGTTTTCAAAACAAGCCCTGGAAAAGCAGAGAGCATGCCCCCTGTGAGGGAAGTGTATAAAGCTATGACAGCGAATCCAAAGATATAGCTGAGACCCCAGAAACTGAAAGATGCCAAGAATGTGAAACTTCTGCTAAAGAAAGCCAAAAGCAGTGAGTGGAGCCAGCTCAAGAGAAAAGCCAAGTGGGTAGGGACTAGCAAGGTCATAGCAGTGAGACAGCCAGTTCCTCTGCAGTTCACATCTTCCCACAGTTTGCCCTATATTCTGGTCAAGGCTGAAAGAGTAAAGCTTATTCTCCTGGTTTTAGCCTTGTTTGGTCTGATTTCTTTCTGTAGCCCATTTCTCCTTCTTGGAGTAAGTATGTTTTTCCTGTGCCATTATATGTTGAAATATTTAACTTTATTTTTAATTTTCACAGGGCTTTAAAGTTAAGAGGTTTGCTTTGGAATTTTGCCTGTGACTTTGGACTTGAACTTTTTCAGCACTCCTACCACTGCTATGACTATGGCGACTCTCAAAGTTGGACGTGAATGAGCCTTTTGTTGTCAGGGAAGAATATTATTGTTTAGATTTAAAATGCCTCCTAAAAATCTTATGAATTTAGAAGGTAATTGTATTATCCAGGCACTGTAGTCATGAATGAGTTCATCTGCTTATGAGTTCAGTAGCTAAATTTGCTGTTGGAGGGAAGGCCTGATTGGAGGTGGATGAAAGAGACCGGCTGCCATGTTATGATTGCCTTTTTGTCTCCCAGGACCTGTCACCATGCCATTTCTGTCCTAGTGCTGTCCTACTACAAACTGAAACTTTGGTCCAAAATTATCTTCTCTTTTAAGTTTCAAGTGTCCCATGTTTTGTGTCAGTAATGGGAAAGCTGACTATTGCTCACATCAAAGATTTAAAAATCTGCAATGTATGTCCCATATTCACTTACAAGTTACAACATGCATATTTTATAGCATGTTTTCTCAATAACCTTTCAAAAATCCTCTTTTCCCTTTTTGCTTCCATCTTCACTCATTTGGTCTTATTTCCCATACTCTATGTTCCTGGCCATATGTCTGACTTTAATACGACTTCTCATTTTGGCTGCTCTTTCTCATTTGGTTTTAGTAAAAATTTTTGGACTCTCTTGATTTATTTGATCCTGACAATGTTTTTCAGAGTTTTTATTTTTATTTATTTATTTATTTATTTTTACTGGTTTTCATGGCCGACAGTTATAATCCCAATCCTGTCTAAATCACACCTCTTGGGAAAAAAAGAGTAGGAGGATTCAAACATCACTTCCTTGATGTATATTTAAAATTCTTGAGCTCATCAGCTCAACATTGGTTTAATATATCAGTAAAGACCATAAACTGTGGAGTGTAGCTGGCTTCATTACAGAAGGCTAAGTCTTATCTGTGATGGTTTCTCTTATCTTTGCATTTTCCCCATTTAGCTATTAAAGCAATTCCCAGTGGGTTTTCGTTCTTCTGTTGAACATTCTTTTCTTCTTCTACAGAATGGCAGAAAGTGAGAGAGGAAAAAAAATCTGTATATAAATGAGAAGAGTAAACCTAGGATTTGCCTCACCTCCCGTATTATAAAACACTTTTTCCACCTAAGAAGAAGTTGGAATCAGTGTATCTATTTGCATACACTTACACACATGTGCACACACATTTTAATAACAGACTGTGCTTTTTAACACAGATTTATATTCACAGCGAAACTGAGCATAAGTTAGAGATTTTCATCTTCCTTCTTTTTATACAAATGGGCATCTACACAATGCACTATACTTTCATTTAATTACTTATCTTCCAAAGAACAAAGGTAATTTTCTAGAAGAAATACTAAATTAAGAAGATCCCATATTATTAACGCATATCCATTTGTTGCTGTAAGCACAAATATATGTATAAAACAGTTGAAAGAGCAGTATAAAGAAAGGCTGGGGATTTAGCTCAGTGGTTCCGGCACCTACCTTGCAAGTGCAAGGGCCCAGGTTCAATCCCTGGTAACCACATACAACAATGCTGGGTGTGCTGACTCACACCCACCAGCAATCAGTACCACATACCACAGTGCCCATTGTTGTAGCTCACTCCTGTAATCCCAGTACTCGGGAGGCAGAAGGATTGCTGTGTTTGAGGCTGAGTTCAAGACCAACTTGAACTACAAAGTAAGACCCTGTCTCAAAAAAAAAAAAAGAAAAAAAGTCTAGAGAAAAAGAAAAACAACCACTATGAGTTGGAAATTTGTAGATGTTTGTCATGTGGAATGTTATAAAACCTTACTAATGTTTTAAGATTTAATGACTCTTGAAGTTTAAATGCTACAAAATCATAATAATACAACTTGACCGAGTAATTATGATTTTTGTATTTGGGTGTTGTGCTGTGTTTCTGGGATAAAACCTAGGGTCTTGAGCACACTAAACAGGTAGCCTACCACTGAAATATGCTCTCAATCTAATTATGCAACTATTTCTCTTCTACCACTTTATTTTTTAAACTGTGTAAATTTTAATGTAGTTGAGAGGTATACATTCTGGGTGACATTCTCCGGAGGACAGCTCAGTTGAGGAAGGCCTGTGCTGAGCCCTCTGTGTACCCCAGCCCAACCTCCTTTAAGCCTTTCCTCAGGGGATCCCCCCCAAACACTGTCCTGTGTTCCTCCAAACCTCGCTCTAGAGGGTCACAAGCTCAGGAGTAGGATACTATTTTTTCTACCATTATTCAACAGTTAAGGAAAGTTTTCATGAAGTTCAAAAATAGAGTAACATCTAGCACACAATGGTGCTTATGATAAATTTTAATGAGAAATATATTAATATTTTAAATACTAGTTAAATTTTCAAATATTGTTAACATAAGTTAGTAGCACTTAAACTTTTAAAATGATTAAAGCATAAAAACTGCCTGGAGACTCTTGGGACTTCAAAAAATCTGGGTACAGAATCTTGACTTTAAAGTGTAAAAATATATGAGTCCATGATATTTTTGGGACATATTCCAATTCTGTTATAAAAAAGTATACACACACACACACACACACACACACACACACACAGAAGAAGGCAAAGACTGTTTTGTAGCTTAGAAAATTCTCCAATACCTTGAAATAAAAAAAATTATTTCTTATTTCCTTCTAAGTACTGCAACACTTTGTATTGCATATTTTGGTGTTTGGTTGACCTGTTATGTACTCTGGGGTGGTGCGATAATGTATTTACTGATTATATAGCCACTCTGTTTTTCTACTTTACCTCTTCCTTTTTCTGTTTCATTTCTGTCATTGACAGGTTTGTGTATACATGTGGAATTATCCTGGGCTTTCTGTTTTATTCAACTTACATAATTTCTTTATATATATATATATATATATATATATGTGTGTGTGTGTGTGTGTGTGTGTGTGTGTGTGTGTTGATATTAGATTGAGATTATATATATATATATGTTTAGTGTTCAGTGGATTTTATTAAATGTATACCCTTGTATTAACACCACTCCAATCAAGATACATGCAAGATTTCTATTAGCCTCTAAAATCCCTTTATGCCTCTTATTCTTGTCAGAGCCTTCACTCTTGTGAACAACTGATTTATTTCTGTCCCTAGAGGTTATTTATGCTTTTTAATGTGATTTATAAAAATGAATCATGTATTATGTACTTCTTTTTTGAAGCCCTGCTCTCGTTGCTTCGGATTATATTTCTGAGATTAGTCTAGACAGCTGCCCTTTTTTCAAACTTAGCAGGATGCAAGTATATGGAAATTATTTATCCACTTACCCATTTTCCTCTGAAGACATTTGCGTTTATCCCAGTGAGAAAGTATTATTTTTTTCTCCTCCCTTTCTCCCCTTTTGTTGCTGTTATTTCTCTTCTTCCTCCTTTCCCTCCTCCCTCTCTCCCCCTTCTTCTTCTTCCCTTTCTTCTTCTCTTCAACCTTTTAGCAATTTTAAAGTACCAGACATGGTAGCATTTCAAATGCCATTCAGTGGCATCCAGTACAGTCGATGATTGCTACCATGCCCACCATCCATCTCCAGAATATTTTCATTATCCTAAACAGACACCTTCAATATCTATGGATTTGCCTGCTCTAAGGACTTCGTATCAGTTGACTCAAACAGTATTTATCTTTTTGTACCTGGCTTAATTTACTTGTTGTGACATTTTCATGATTCACTCAAGATGTAGCATGTCTCTGAATTTCATCCTGTACTAGACATGAGCAACATCCTATTGTGTATATACACAACCCTTCATTTATCCAGTCACTTGGGTATTAGGATTGCCTTGATCTTTTGGTATTTTTAAGTAATGTTAATCAACCCTTGTTTGTGATTCTGTTGATCATATAGAAGTAAGATTTCTGGATCTTACGTAAATTTTGTTCAAATTTTAAAGGTCTAAGGTTTCAGTTTCCGAGGTTTTTTTTTGGTCATTGTTTATAATATCTGTCCTCGTGGGTGTAAAGTAGTGCCTCTTAGTGGTTTTGATCTGCATTTCCTCAACAAGTGGTCATATCAAACACATTTCCATGTGCTTTTAGCCATTCATACATCTTCTTGGAAATATGACTATTAATATCATTTGTTCTTTTTTTAAGTATATTTTTTATATATTCTGCATATTATTCCATCAGATGTATGATTTGCAAACATTTTCTACCATTCCATAGATTGTCATTTCAGTCTTGTAGAGTCCCTTGATAGATGAAAGTTAAAATTTTTATGAAGTCAAATTTAATTTCTTGTTGCTTGTGCTTTTTTGTGTCATGTTCAAGAAATCATAGATGAATCCAATGTCATGATGATTTTCTCCTAAAGTGATCAATCATTTTAACTGTTGTCTTTTGACACCAAAGGTAAGTATGGGTCCAACTTCCTTCTTCTTTAAGTGAATAAGCACTTTTCTCAAAATCCATTTATTGGAAAGAATGTTCTCACTTGATTAAATGATTGTATGAATTGATCACAAAGTAAAAGGCCATCATGGGCCAGGGATTTAGCTCAGTGGTTCTGCCCCTGACTTGCAAGCACAGGGGCCAGGATGCAATCCCCCGGTAATCACATACCATACTGGGTGTGGAGACTCAAACCCAGCAGCAACCAGTACCACATACCACAGTGCCGGGCATGGTGGCTCACGGCTGTAAATCCCAGCACTCGGGAGGCAGAGGCAGGAGGATTGCTGTGATGTGAGTTTGAGGCTGAGCTCAGGGCCAGCCTGAACTATAAATCAAGACCTTGTCTCAAAAAAAAAAAAAAAAAAAAGGAGAAGGCCATCAGTGGGGAAGTTTATTTCTAATCTCAGTTCTCCTTGTTGATGTATGCCTCATGGATGACACCCCTGGATCTGAATGACGAGAGCTCACAGTGGTTTGGATAAAGTTGCACAACCATTTGCCACAACTTTTCTATCTTCTTGTGAGCACGTGTGTCTACTGCTTTTGGATAACGAGTAGCGGAGTTGTTAGATGTATGCTTAACAGCAGGTATATGCTTAACGGCATTGAAAACCTCGCGATGATTTCTGGAGCAGTAGTGTGATTTCATATTTCCAACAGCAAGAGATACATTTGTTGTACATCTAAGGCAGCAATTAGTGTTACCAGTCTGTTTTAGATATTAGCCATGACAGTGTGATTGTGTCATAGAATAGATTATTTACACACCCACAAGTAACTTCATGCATGTTTCCATAGGCTTTTTCGACATTCATCTATCCTCTTTGATGAAGTGTTTGTCCAAATCTTTTACCAAATTTAATTAGCTGGGGTGCCTTCGAATTGAGATGAAAGAATTTTATCTTATTTATTTTATTTTAATATTTTATTTTATTTTATTTTTCTGACACAAGTCTCACATTGTAGCTCATGCTGGTCCTGAGCTCACTATGTATGTAGCCCATCTCACAGCAATCCTCCTGCCTCTGCCTCCCAAGTGTTGGGATTACAGGCGTGAGCCACCATGCCTGACACTGTGGTATGTGGTATGGATTGCTAATGGGTGTGAATCACCACACCCTGCATTGTTGGTTACCAGGAAACTAGGGACCTTGCACTTGCAAAGCAGGTGCCAGAAACACTGAGCTATATCCTTGGCCAAGAACTTTAGGTATTCTTAATAGCCTTTGTCAGACTTATATATTTCAAATGTCTTTTCCAAACCTAGTAGCTTACTGTGCTTTTTTTTGTACTGGGTATTAAATCTAAGGCCTTCACACTGCACCAAAGCCCCACCCCTTTCATTTTTATTCTTTGCTTTGACCCAGTTTGTCAGTTTGCTTAGGTTAGGGTCCAGCTTGTGATCCTCATGCCTCAGACCCTCAGAGTCCGGTGCCACCATGCCTAAGTCCTGTCTGATTTCTTAACTGAGTCTTTCAAAGAATAAGCATTTTTCTCTCATTCCAGAAATTTCTCTTTTTTGAAAATCATTTGTTTGAAAGCAATTTAGGCTTACAAAGAAGTTGTAAGGAGGCAGTTCTAAGAATGTGGGCACATCTGTCATCCCGGTTCTTCAAATGCTCGCTTGTAAACATTCACAATAATCAATGATCAAAACCAAAAAATTAACATTGAATCATACTCAGCCTGTACAGTATACTCAAATTTCATTGGTTCTTCTACTAACATCTTCTTACTAATCCAATAATTTATTATCAAGTCATTAATTTTTATTATCTTTTCTGAGAACTTTCACCTATTTTCCTTCTTCATGAATTTCTTATTTTCTTCCTTTTCCTACTTTGACTTCCTTTTCTTAGTTCAGTCATTGGGGGACTAGATAACCATCTTCTCATTATTCTACAAAGAGCTAACATCATCATACAACAATGACACACTAATGTCCATGTTTATAGCATAGGTTTTCGATCAGGTAGAACTTGGAGACAATGTATCTGTCCATCAACAGATGAATGGAAAAAGAAAATGTAGTATTTACACACTATAGAGAATTATTCTGCCATAAAGAAAAACAAACTTGAGGCATTTGAAGGAAAATGGATGAAACTTCAGAACACAATATTAAGCGAACAAATCAGACATACAACCTTAAATATCATATAATTTCTTTCATGTGAAAACTCTTCTATCTTACACTCTCTTCTATCTTTCTTTCAGAGACAGCAAGAGAGTGAAATAAATAGGAAGTAGAGAGAAGCTCAAATGATTTCCCAGTTATATACTTGATTTTTGCAGTATCTTCTGATATAATCATTAAAAGCAATTGATTTATTTCCAAATATTGCTTTATCTGTACTCTATATATTTTATTTACTTCAATTAAAATATTTAATAATTTTCCTTATTTCTAATTCAACATGAATTTGGCAATTTTTTAAAATTTACAAATATTTTTAAAATCTCCGAGTTCTTAAATTCCTGAATACTTATTTCTGATTAAAAGTCTATATGAATTTGATCTTCCTAAATGTTTGAGTTTAAATTACAAATTAGTAAATACCTTGTGTGGACTTAAAAAGGCGCATACTGCTATTTCGGGGATTATTATCCTAAAAATGTTAGTGAATATATGTTGTTTTTGTTTTTACTGTGCTCTTTTATTCTCTTTCTGGCTTTACATGTACTTTCTTTTTGCCAGTTTGGGAACTGAACTTAGGACCTTGCGCTTGCAAGACAGGTGTGATGCCAGTGAGCTGCATCTCCGGCTCCATCTACGCATTTTAACTAATCACTATGTGATCAATGTTCAGATCTCTGAGTACAGTTTGAATCCTTCTACTTTTCCACTGACTTTATGCTTTTCTGTGTTCTTAGATGTTGTTTGCACATTTACAGTTCTAAGTCTTCACACATTTCTCATTTTTTTTCATTTTTTAAATTTAAATATTTATTGATACATTATGAATATACATCATCATTGCATTCAACCCTGAGAGTTTGTACCAGAATATGACATGACTTGATTCTCATTTTTTCCCCTTTCCACCTGCCCTGCAACCCCCCACTCCCTATTCACATAATCTTTGTTTCCTTTTTTTATTACTGTCACATTCTTTTTCCCCTCATTATTTACCCCTATACCCTCTTTCCTTTTGAATATTTTCTATTTCACAATATCAACTATACGTACTAGAACTCATTTACATCTTAATTTTCTTGTACCAGAGAAAAGATATGATATTTATACATCTGTGACCTATTTATTTCACTTATGAGGATATCTTCAAAGTAAGTCCATTTGAGTATGAATGACTCAATCTTATCATTTTAATTGTAGAGTATTACTCCATTCTATAAAAGAACCACATCTTCTTTATCCAGTCTCCAGTTGATAGAATTTTGGTTATTTCCAAGATTTAGTGATTACAAATTGAGCTGCTATAAACCTGGGTGAACATATGTCGCTGTGATATGAATCTTTTAATTCTTTTGTATATATCCCTAGCAGAGCGATGGCTGGGTCAAATGGGACCTCCAATCCTAGGTTTTTGAGGAATCTCCACAGGGGTTGTACAAGTCTACACTTCCACCAACAGTGGAGAAGGGTTCCTTTTTCTCCGCAGCCTCGCCAACACTTGTTGCTGACTAATTCTGAGATAGCAGCCATTCGTTGAAGAATGTCCTTCTATACTTCAATTATTCTTCATCTTAAAATCTCCTAATGCATTATTTCACTAGCTGTATGATTTTAATTTTTCTATCCTTTTTATTTTAATCGGTATCATCATGTTTAAAATGTTTCTATATATCAAATATATTTGCTTCTTGCTTTTAAGAATTTATCCAACTAATCACTTGTTCTCAGAGTGTTTACAATACTTATATATAATAACATTATTAATATTTGGTTTTATCCAACATCTAGTCATTTGCTTTTTATTGGTCCAGTGTGTCCCCCATTCCTGGCTTGTTTTCCTGCTTTTTTACAAATTAATTATGGACTTTAGTATTGCAGCTTAACATTTTGTATGTGTGGGTGCTTTAGGGCTAACAACACCTATCTCAACTCAGAGCATACCTTTAGTAATTGCTCACCTCCTAGGCAGTTTAGTGCCATACAACAGGGTATTTCCACTTTCCTTTGCTGTGATTTTTATCTTCACTGTACTTTATTTTCATGTGCTTGTGAAATTCTTAATACATTCTTATTATTATTACTATGAAAACAACTAATTATCCCTACAGAAACTTTTAAAATAAAGCAAAAGTCTAACATATATTATTTTCTAATTTTGATATTTACCAATTCCTGTGTTCATTTTTTAGAGAAATCTGAGTTTCCATTTGCAAATATTACTCTAGCATAACAAATTTTTGAAACATTTCTGTCACTGTTATTTTGCTTACAATATAGTCTCAATTTTTTGCTACTTTAAAAATGGCTCTACCTCACCTTCACGTGAGGAGATTTCACTGGATAGAGTATTTTTTCTTGACACTGTTCCCTTTGTGCATACTGAGCATGTCATTTCATCACACCATGTATGGGTCACCATGCTGTGTCTTCCATTTCCCTGATGTGTGGTCTTTCTAATCTCCTTTTTCTGAATAAAATGTGGGATTTTTAAAATTTTCTAGCAACACTTAATATTTTTCTCTTTATCACTGGTTTGCAGAAATTTGATTAGCATATTTCATGACACAGTTCCTTTCTGTTATTCCATTTGGATATTGTTGAGTGTCTCCAATAAGTGGGTTCATAGTTTTTTATCAAATTTGAAACATTTTAGCCATATTTTTCATTTTTTTCTCCCTTGCCATTCTTGAAAGTTCTTTTTTTTAAAAAAATTTGGTTTATTATTTGTTGTGGGTATACTTTTTCTGTTCATTGTGTGTCTTGAACTGTGGTGTATTCTCTTTCTGCTGTTTCATGAGTTTTATTTTCCAAGATACAATAGTACTTGATGCCTTCTGCCAGGGAAGGACTACTCTTGGGAACTTTGAAATCTGTCTCTGATGAGACCTCTTAATGCCAGCTCCATAAGATGTAACGCAGATGTGAACTTTATATCTCTCACACACTACAAAGGTTTGGATTTCCAGGTTCTTGTAGTGAAATCTTCTATCATATTGTCCAAAGTGTTTGTTGGACTCTGGCTGTGTCCTTCATGGCCAGGAGTATTTTTCAAGGGCAAAGTGTTCCTCAGGTATAAGGATAAGATCCTAAACATTCTCTCCTAGGTTTAAATTCAAATCACATGTGCGGTGTCCCATTTGCCTTTTATTTTTATACCCTGCTAAACTTTGAGACTTTTGATTGAGATTATGCTTTAAATTTCTGGACACTGCAAATTTTCCTTTCAAGCTCAACCTCTCTGTGTGTGTATGTGTGTGTGTGTTTATCAATGTGTGCTGAGATAATGTTTTCCAAAGTGGTTTTCTGAAGGGTTCCATTCACCTCACATCCTTGCCAGTATTTGTCACTGGTGGATTTCTTGACAACCATTCTATCTGGAGTGAGATGGGATCTTAGTGCTGTTTTAATTTGTAATTAAATGACTTGTGATTTGAACATATTTTCATATATTTGTTTTCTGTTTGTACTTACTCATCTCAGAAGTGTCTGTTCATTTCAAAGACCATTTCTAGATTAGATCTTTACAGTAGAGACATTTGATATTGTTGAGTTTTTATATAATCTAGATATTAGTCCATATAAGGAATAGCTGGTAAAATTTTTTCCCAATGTGTGAGTTCTCTCTTCACTCATTTGGTGGTTTATTTTGCTGTGATAAAGCATTTTAATATGATATTATTCCAGTTGTTGATTCTTTCTAACATTTCTTGTGCAATCAGAGTTTTGTTTATAAAGTCTTTGCTGATACACATGTCTTCAACAATTGCACCTATTCTATATCCCAACAGATTTAATATTTGCTTTAATATTTACATCTTTGATTCATTGTAATTTTAGTTTAGTGCACGGTAAGAGTTATGATTCTAGGTGAAACTATTATTGCCAAAAGAAAATATTGAAGAACTGTGTTTGCTAGTTGAAAACAAACTTTAGGATACTTTCATTAATGAAGGTACACAGGAAAGAAAAGAGATTAAAAATATTACAGAAAAGTGATACAAGACCAGTAAAGTAGTAGAAATTATAAAAATAAATGATATTTCAGAGGAATAAAATAAATATTCAAATAAATAATGTAGTGTAATTTTGAAGAACTTGAGAAAATTAAATATCCAACATGATAAATGAAGGAGAATGAAAAATTATTATGAATTTCAGAAAATGAAACTAAAAGATATTTGTATAATACTGACCAGTTACTGTAAGAGTAAAAGCTATGCTATTGTAGAGATATGTTCTCAAAATTCTGAAAAAAATTATTTTCAACTCTAAGTTCTATATTTTTCCAAAATATTGAGTAAATGTGACATACAAATAAATTCTGGCCATAAAAAACATAGAATATCTTCCCCAAAATGAGCCATCCTTTTTCTTTCTCAGCAACACAAAGCAATTTTGTAGGCTCCTTCCAACTGGCTAAAAATAAGTTTCTCTGCCTCCCTTGCAGCTATGAATGGCTATGGTACCATGTGGCAGACAATGACTTGTAGTGAATATGTTTTAAGGGGATGGTTTCACAGAGATATCCTTAAAGGGGGAAAATCTTTCTGATTTCCTAGAATTTAGACGTGGATTCTAATATTTATTTTGGTTCATGATTTTCTTGAGAATGAAAGTTATATGCAGAGAAGTATTAACAAATCAGATGGGACTATGTCTTTGATGACAGCATGAGGCCACCAGCTCAGATCTGTATCTTCTATTTCCAAATATCTGCTGGTAATTCAGAAATAGAATTTTACTTCAGTTCCATTTAGTTTTGGTTATTCTCATATGCAGCAAACTTAACTTAAACTCACACAAAAACCTACTAGAAGATATGGAGTTAATGAGGGATTAAAAGTTATACCTTCAACCAGCCTTGTGATCATGACCAAGTCAATGATCTTTAGTACCAATATTGAAGGAGCTTCAAAGAACAAGTGTATTTAATTTCAGAGAGAAAGAGTTACCAAAGAATAGCATGGGAGAATATTTATACAAAATCCTAAAGAAAACTTATTTTAATAGTAAAAAACAAAAACAAACAAAAAAAAACCCCAAAAAACCCCAGCAACTAGACCCTACAAAATCAACACAAAACATTTTTAAATTGTATTATTCTCTAACAAACAATAGTTACATAGTTGAGATCAGTAATAAGAATCTTTAAGAAGGAAATAATTTCTTTGAGAAATAATTACTATTTGCTTCTGCTAGGAAATTTTATCCAACCTAAGATAATTACTAAATAAAAGTAGTTTCTTCAGGATTTCCTTAAATATTGGCCTTTTCTCATTAAGTTATATGCTATAAGGTGACTTTTTTGCATTCAGCATGGAAAGTTTTTAACTATACATGAGATTGCCATGTGTATTCCATTGATTCTTATAATATCTTTAGAATTGCCAATTATAACATCTTGCAGATACTTCAGTAACAGTACTAATGATTTAGTTTTACATGTTTCTTATTAGGTCATGTCTTCCTGATTGCAAAAACCAATATTTTTCACTTCTGTACTTCCAGAACCTAGCCTAGCCTCAGAAATATCACAGGTACTCACACAGAGTAAACGAATCCTTGCAAGGAAATGTCATCTGGTAATTATGAAAATTTGGTTTCTTTTTGCTGTTTCCATTAGAAGGCAGAGAAAAGGAAACAGGGAGAGATGTGATTGAAGAGGAAAGGAGAATACCAAGCACGTTTAATACATGTCCCTTCTCCACAGCACTTAAGCAGCAGCAAGCACAGCCTCGGAGCATGTCTGCTGATATTCTGGGGCCTCTTTTCACAGATCACCTTGCAATCTCAGGTCACAAGGTGGGAGCTGCCATCAGTCCTGGTATTAAACCACTGCACCAGCCTCCAGTCCTCCTTTAAGTGAGGTGGCTTGTGATGGACTAGCCTAGGGTCACTGTGCAAACCTACAGCTGCCCTGTTCCTGTCTTCCTGCCAAAGAGACTCAGGCTTCAAGTGAGTAGTTTCACAAGCCTGGGAGGAATGGATATTTATAAAGACAAGTTACGTCGTGGTCATGTTCACAGAGCATCACCATCAGCTCAGCATCCAGGCGGATTTGAGCCGTGACTCCTACAAACAGTCAGCTCTGCTGCAGGCAGAATGCTAAGGAGAGAGACAGGAGGGAAACAAGGTAAGGATGTGCCAGACAGGCTGGACCAGATGGAAGCCACATCCTTTCTTCCTTTTATATGAAATCTCAGTCAGAACCATTTGACATACAGTGGGAAGATCTTGTAATGTAGAATTAATGAACCTTGTCCTTGTCCCAGGGTCTGGTATTCATTACTTTTGAATTCTTAACTATGTCCTTTCCTATCTCTGGCCCTTGGTCTCCTCACACTAAGAAAATGTTAAGCTTATATGCTTATTTAGAGATTATAAAGAGAGAACAGATGAGTGTCCTTTGTACAAATTAAAATATTTTTTTTTGTTCAAAGTGTAAGATGGCCCTGTGTTGCTCAGTGTATTCTGCTCAGCCTGTATAAAGAATTGCTAAAGAGAATAACTGCCAAATCAAGAAATGCTTATGCCAATAAGCAGTAATTTTAAAATACTTTCTGATATTTACCATCCTTCTTTATTAATCTACTTGTCAATAATAATATAAAATATGTTATTGAGTACTCATTGTATCAAAATATCTGAATGTCTAATATTCAACTGTTCAGTAAACATTTGTCAAGTGTTGAAGTGAAAGGCAGTAGATTACCCACCCAAAATGAGCTAACAAATAACAGGGAAAAGAGAAAATTGAGTCAAGGTGGTGGCTAAGATGCTCAAAGTAATCAGCTTCCCACAGACACATTAACTTGTACTCACCAATCTACTTTTGCAAGAGCTAAAGAAGTCAAGTAAGAGTGCAGTCTTTAAAGGAAGCATTGAAAGAGGCAGGAAGGAGGAGATGTCCAGGTCATTCTTCCCTCAGCCACAAGTAGCACAGTCATGGAAAGAGATACTTCCTACTTGGGGTAGAGAGAAGGAATTAAGTCCAGACTTTAGCCTTGAAACCCAGTCCCAGGGCTATCATAGCAAAACCTAGTGCAATGAATTCCCTTCACACTGAACATCTGGAATCATGTTACTCAGTGGCTAAGGGAGTGGATCTACAGTTATTTCCTAGCTTCAAGTGGCTGTGGCAAAACTCCAGACTCTAGGAAGCAGCACAAGGAAAGTGAATACAGAGACTTGTCTTGGAGCTCAGTATTCTTATAGCCTTTCACACTGTGACTCACCACAAGATAGACCCCAGAGCCCCATACCCATGGAATGGAAGATCCAATAGTATTAAAATGATCATACTACCCACAAGGATCAATGGATTCAGTGCAGTCTCTAAAAAATACCAATTTCAGTCTTCTTAAAACTAAAACCCCCAAAATCCTAAAATTCATAT
Source organism: Petromus typicus (assembly GCA_004026965.1). Classification (NCBI taxonomy): domain Eukaryota; kingdom Metazoa; phylum Chordata; class Mammalia; order Rodentia; family Petromuridae; genus Petromus; species Petromus typicus. The sequence goes on from PVIR01001723.1 coordinate 32,384, forward strand.
AGGGCCACAAAATGGCCCAAATCTCCACCATCTCAAGCAAAAAGTACAAAGCAGGATGAGTAATACCTGACTTGAAAACATACTACAAAACTATAGTGATTTAAATGGCATGGCAGCTGGATAAAAAGAGGCACATACATTAATCAACAGATTACATCAAAATAAAAATCTCCTGCACAGCAAAGACATGAGACAATATTTAGCATGGATAAAAATATTCTTAAAGTGAACAACTAGCAAGGATTTAACAATCAGGATATATAAAATACATAAGGAATTTAAGTAGCATATGATCAAAACACAAATAATCAAATTTTGAAAATATGAAATAGAGGTAAATAAATATTTTTATAAGGAAGATAAACAAATGCCCAACAGGTCTGTAAACATACTCATCATAACTAAGCAGGGCTATGCAAATGAAAGTCACAAGGGTATCGTATCACATTTCAGTTACAAAGGCAACTATAAAAAATAACAAAAGATAACAAGTATTAGAAAGGATATGGATAAAAGGTCTCTACTTTGTTGGTAGAAATATAAATTAGTACAGGTATTATGAAAACTGTATAGAAGTTCCTCAAAAACAACAAAAAGGAACTAGTACATAGTCCTGCAATTCCACTGCTGGGAAATATCTAAAGGAAGTAAAATTAGTCTGCTTAAAAGACTTGTGCACAAATATGCTTATTGTAGCACTGTTCACAATGATAAAGAAATCAAAAGAAATTAATGCCAATCGATGAATGCATACAGGTAGTACATATACATACCAGAATGCTTTTCAAATATGAAAAGGATAAAATCCAATCATTTATTCCAACACTGATAGAACTAGAGGTCATTATGTTAAGTGAACTAAGCATGGATATGGCACAGGGTCATGAGAGAAATCTAAAAAAGTTAGATTTCACAAAATAATGGTTATGGGAAACTAAGGAGTGGAAAGTAAAAGTTACACTTTAACAGGGAAAGAATATTTGATGCTTTATTGTACACTAGAGTAACTATAGACAACAATAATGCACAATATTCTTTAAAATCTTAGAAGAAAATAATTTCAATATTTTCAAATTATTGAAAATAATTTTTTCACCATGGGAAAATGTTAACTGAGGGGATAGCTATGTTTACTAGTTGAACATTATACAAACTCACATGTTGCTCCATACATAGGACAATTTTTATATATGTTAAATTTTTTAAAGATAAAAAAAGACAGAATTTAACATCCATAATTAGTGTTATAATCATTCCATACTGTGCTGAACAAAATTTACATAATTTCCAGAATCATAAAATATCACATAGATACCTATATTATCCTTCATATCATTAAAGTCTTACCTTCGCTAATGGAGGGATGTACTCCACACTAGTAACTAAGGACTCATTAGCACATGGTGTTTCAATTGGATCAAATGTTAGAAAATGCTTGTCTATATTGGTTACTTAGCAGGCCCTCTTCCAGCCACACAGGCCAAAGCAGGCCCTCTTCCACAGGAGCGCCACCATGATGTGTGCCATGCTTCCATCTCCTAGGGTCCTTTTTCCAGGGCTACTACTGTGCAGCATGAACCCCATGGTCTTAGCCCTCGGCGCTCCGCTCTGTCTCTTGTTTCCGGAGAGCCGCCTTCAGCCTCTTCCTCTCAGCCCCAAGGGTGGTTCCACAAAGAAGGAACTAGATGTGTCTCTTGTGGCTTGTGTCTCAAGCTCTCACTGACATTCACATTTAATCCTAGAGATTACTGTCAGACTCTTATTCTCTTTACCAGAGATAGATGGCTCCTTCCAGCTATATCCCCTCACTGCATATTTGTAAAGCTTGCCTTTTAGAATTAAGATCATAACTTCAGAGTTTTATTTGTTAAATTTTACTTTTAGAAGTTGGCTGAAGCTCCTACCTCGAACACAGAAAGTCATTTCCAACAGAGTACGATTCCTACCAGGATTATGGGCAGGTGATTCGAGAGTCAATGAACAAATGGTTGATAATGACAGCAATTCTTTCCGGGGCCTACCTAGACTCTCCTTTAATCATTTCTCACAGGTCTGTTTATGATGTCCTCATTCTCCAGCCAAAGGATTTACCAGCAAGATTCTCCTATTAAGATTTTAAATGATTTTTCCTGACAAGAGTCAAAAAAACAATTTAAAAGAGATGTCATCATCAGATACAATTTCAAATACTTGCTCTATGGTTGACAAAATTAAATTGACGTACAGGGTACGGCCCCAGTTGAGACTGTGCAGCCTGTTTGCCAGCCGCACAGCAGAGGTATTCTTCCCCCATGAGGTCACCTATCTCCAGGCAAGCGTTAGAATAAAATGTGAAATAAAAGTCTTCTAGGAAGGCTGGTGGGAAGCACGGAAAAAAGAACCCAGAGGACCGGAACATCAGGTGCTGCTGTATCAGATGATCAAGTACACTCTTCCCTTGAGATGGGTAGAGGTGCTACTGGTCCTCTCCATTTTGAGCCAATGGAGACTTCTGAGCAAGGGAGAGACTGATTTCTCTCCATTCTCATATACACTACGAGGCCCTGAGTCCCCTTCTCAGCTGCCGGAGGAGGCTGGCTAGTGTGTGTACAGTCACATGTTCCATTTGTGACCTGCTATCTATACAAAGACTCTTCTGGGAAAGATTTCAGATTGGAAGCTGCTCATATTTTTCCTGCTACACTGGTCCCCATCCTTGGAATGTCACTGTGTTACTTGTTTGACTCACTGGACATGGGGAGAGCTAACTGCCTTGATTTTTGAGAGACCTGATTCCTGTCTTTGAAATCTAGTGTTTGATGCTGCTATGTCCTGGAGTGTGAGCCGGGAGGGGCAAACTAGCCACAGAAGAGGGATATTGCTACTGTCCTTGCTCCAGGTACTTGTAGAGCCTTCTAGAGATAGATACTTATATTGTTTTTCTTTCTCAATTTCTTTTTTATCCATAGAAGACCTGAAAGACCTCCATTCTTATTATTACCCATGAAGATTACCTTTGTTTTTCTGGGTACAGACAGCTTTCTTGTCTTGTTTGTTGCTGAGAAGCTTTACCAATCTTCTATTCTAACCCAGAACTGCAAAAGTATAACAAACATCTTTTACAATCCATGGAGGCAGAATCCAGAGACATGGAGAACTGACTGTATTGAGAAGATACACTTATACTTGTAATCCAACTCATCTCTCTTCTTGCATTAATAATATGCCTACTATTTTCAAAGTAATTAAAACTACTAGCTCTCTTGGGCACAAGTGAAGCCAGGTATGGTTCTATTCTTCCATTTTATACCCAGAGAGAGAAGCACAACACGAAAGTCAGTTGTTTACTCAGGGCTGAGAGAAGAGGTGGGCCAGGGCTGTGCTCAGACATCGTGTGCAACTCCAGGGCCCACACGTTGTTCTTCACGTTGGTCTGCACAGATCTCTCGGAAGTTCAGTAGCCAGCAGGACTCTGGTGCTGTCCCCCAAGAGGCCAGTCAGAATTGCTACGCTGAGGGCTCAACTTTGGGTAAGAATGTTCCCAGAGTGAGTGGGAAAGACTTAGAGTTGGAGTGTGGCCCTACTGGAAACTTATGGAAGATGAAAAAATTGAGTAGAATGTTCCAATCTGTGAGACTGTGCTGGAAAGTATAACAGACAGACTTCGTCCTAGTAAAAGGCCAACAAAGGAACACTTTCAATATTCAATAAAGCCGACAGGAAAAATGTGTGTGCATCAGAAACAGGATTTCTTCATCCACATGTTTATTGAAATTATGTTAATGGGCAGAGTGAATTATAGACCATCATCCATCGAAGGCTTACAACACCGCGAAGGTTTAGCTTTAATTAAGGTTCACATTTTTACCCCCAATCGATTATTAAAATGAAAGCTTTATTAGAAAGAAGAAAAGAAAAAAAACAACAGACAAGCAAAGCTTCCCATGAAGAAAAACTCTGCTGTTTTGGATCATTCATGTGCCAAATTATTCCACTTTGATGGAATGAGCAAGGAAATGCAAAGAAATTCATGTGTATAGATCGCTTGAGAGCATCTCCCCATCTCCCCAGGCAGCACATTTCCAAAGGGCAGAGATAGCCTCATCCTGTGACTGTTGTATTTCATCTTCCCCCAATGCCTCTTTCTCTCAGGAAGCTGCTCAAGTTCTCTCTGTTGTTTTCAGACCCGGTAAACACTGCATGCATTTCTAAATGACAAGGTGACTGCATCTAAATCTTGATATGCTGAGAGAAAACCAAAACTGACAGCTGGAGTAGGCAGGAAGAGGAAGGCGCTATCCACATCTCCCTCAACCCAAATGTCATCTCTTCCTTGCCTGCTGTGCAGGCAACTCTGATGAAGAAACAAGCAGACACTTGAAGGTTTCTGACAGGTGTCATGGGTGCAGACGCTGAGTGGCCATGAGGGATGGAGCCTGACTTGACAGTGGCAGAGACATCGAGGCTGGCTGCAGGACACGCAGAGTTTGGTGTCTGTCACTTCCGATCCTTGTCACATCCCAACTCCAGAATGGTATCTACAAAAGGACAGAGCCAGCGGGAGTGTTGAGAAAACTTTCAAACATCCATTCCTGACCAAGCGGTGTGGCCAGCATTGCAGCAGCGTAGGACTGACTACTAGAGGTCACGCAAGGTGTGCTCCATCTAGGGGCCAAAGGACTTGGGCTGCTGGTTTGTTGTGTTTATTTGCTCTCTTTGCTCTCAGCATTGCCTGCTCGATGTAGATTTCAACCTCTGAGTTCTTCCCCACAGTTTTGTTTGTATTTTTTGTTGTCATTGGGAGCATTTATCCCACTGATAACGTCTAGTGATTTTTTTTTAATTCCTTTATTCCAATAACCCTGCTGCAACCCTTCAGGATCTAAATATTTGGAAAATTTGCTCTTCTGACCGAGCTGGAAAATGATTTATAACGGCCGAGAAGAACTCGCTTCTTAGTAACATTGTGTAAATAGTCTCATAAATATTGCTCTCTTGCATTATTTTGAAATATTACTTCTTTTAATGATCTGCCAAAGTCAAATATTTTTGCTAAATAAAAATCCATGAGCAGGCTTCTTCTCGGCCAAAGTAACAGGTGGTAACCAAGTTCACCTGGTGAGAGTCCCTGGCTTCATGAGCTAGAGCGCAGAAGGGACGGTTAACTGGCACGAAAACATGATGGATGGCAGCAGATGTGTGTATACTCTTTAATCCAGCCTTCCAGCCTAACAGGGGAGATATTTGTTTAATAGCTCTTAACTCAGTATATTGGCTTGTAGTTAAGTATTTTCAAATGGCCTGCACACTTGATAAGTACATCCATTAAAAAAAACACTAACAAAAATGATTTGATAAAAAGAGTCAGTGTCATACATAGACATCAAGTATGGTTTCTACTGAAAATTCTTTGGGTCCCTGAGCATGGTAATAAATCAATGACACTGCTGGTCTCACTCTCCTGATGTTATGATGTCATGCTTCAGTGGACAGTGAACACTGATGTCCCAAGAAGGCTCAAAAGTTGAAAATGTCTGGGATCCAGAGTAGTTTTTATTGTCACTTTAACTGTGGAATATTGAGATGAGTCTTCTGTTATAACCCATTTGTGGCTGTAATTTAGCTTCATTCATTTTCTGCCCTGATTGTGTGCTGCTGACCAGAGTTGACCCTTCTAACAGAGTATCTCTTTCCAAGGTGCAGACTTGGATGAAATATGGTGTAAGCTTGTGTCTGAACCCATCGCCCCTCCTGTGTGTACACCACTCACATGATCTCGGTCTTTCCAGGTCCCTAGTTCACAGTTCTACAGCCTCAAACCCTAAATATACCTTCAGCTGAGCTCTGTGTTCCAAGCCATAACCCTGCATCTCAGCACTGATAATAAACACTGAAATCCCCATATGCTGGCCATAGCAAATAAGCTCATTCCCAAACCCGTTCTATCCTGTTCTCTGCTATTTCCAATTCTGTCCCTGAGTCTGCTATTCTCCCCCTGATCAAGCATGAATTCTCTATTTCCTTTGTTCCCCATTACCACACAATCATAACATACATTCTTACGTGATATATAGTACAGCTGTCCCCTATTTTGACTTTTAAAATAATGTTTTAGAGTTTACTTTTATAGTACATATTCTCCAACCAGCAGCACAGAACATAAAAAAAGACAATGGGACAGGAAAGAGAAACTTAACATTAAACCAAGTACACATAACCAATGGATTTTTGACAAAGGCATCAAGAATGTACATTGGAGAAAAGAGAGTCACTTCAAGAAAAGTGCTAGGGAAACTAGGTGTACACAGAAAAAAAGAAACTAGACTCCTGTCTCTTACCTTATTTAACAATCAACTCAAAATAGATAAAAAAAATTTTAAATGCAAAACCCAAATCATGAAACTACTAGGAGACCATCAAAGAGGAAAACTTTAAAATACTGACCTAAATAGGATTTCAGTCACGATTGCAAAACCACTGGCAACAAAAGCAATTTGTGTGTGTGTGTGTGTGGTACTGTGAATTGAACTTGGGCACTACATGTGTGTGTGCGTGTGTGTGTATGTGTCTGTGTGTGTGCGTGTCTGTCTGTGTGTGTGTGCATGTGTGTGGTACTGGGGAAGTTGGGCCCTATAAGTTTCCTAGGTAGGTGTGGTGCCAACTGAGCTATAGCCCCAGCCCCCTAAAAGCAAATTTAGCAAGTGAAATTTTATCAAACTACAAAGCTTCAGCATAGAAAGAAATGACTGAAGAAGAAAAGAGGTAGATAAATTATAAATAAACTACAGGATGGAAGAAATTATTCACAAATTATTCATCTCTAAAGGAAATAAGAACATATAATATCTCATCATAAAACATAATAAAACATAGCAAATATTTAACAAAATAACTCAAACAACTCAACAGCAAAAACAAACAAAGCAACAACCCAAATAATCCAATTTTAAAATAAGCAAAATGGCCTGAATAGATTTTTCAAAATCAAATATACAATGGTCAATAGTATATGAAAAATAATGTTCAGCAACACTAACCATTGGGAAAATGCAGATAAAAACCGCAATGAAATCACATCTCACCACAGTTGGGTAAGACAAAAAAATTAACAAATGATGATAAGGATATAAATAAAAATGAATTCTCACACACTGCTGATGGGAAGATAAATATAGGTACTAGGCATCCTGCTTAAAAGTTAAAAATAGAAATATCATATCATCCAGCAATCCTGTTACCAGGTATCCACACAAAAGATATGAAGTTAGCATATCAATAAGAAACCTGTACTCTCATGTTTATTGCTACAGTATTTATGGTAGCAAAAGTATGAACTCAACCGAAGTGCCCACCAATAAATGAAATATAATGATGAAGTGGTAGATAGACATGATGGAATATTATTCAGCCCTAAAAAGAAGGAAACTCTGGATGAACTGGAAAACAGTTAAATGAAATAAACCAGGCACAGGAAGACAAGAATACCTCATGTTCTCGAAGATCTGTGGCAACTAGAAAGTCAATTTTGTACAAGAAAAGAACAGAAAACAGTTAAGACTGGCAAGAGTGAGAGGTTAGATGACAGTACTAAAATACAGATGGGCAATTAGTTTTGCTATTCTATGTCAGCCTAACTATACCCTACAATACTCTATAATGTATTTCAGAATACCTTCTATTCCTCACACACAGAAATGTTGAGGCAATAGAATGTTAACCATTTGATTTGATTAGTACACATTACATACACATGTGGAACTATATCATACTGTACTGAATATGTACATATATTATGTGTTGTTAAAATTATTTTTTTAAAAAGGACAGTATTGATGAGGATCTGATGATCACACAGACATCAAACTTGGTCTGAAATGTTTATCTTCAAAACCAATTCAAATGGCAGAAATAAACTTTTCTTTTGAAACAGTAAGAATAAAATTTTATGTGTTTACTGTGAATTTTTCAAGCAATTGGATAGCATAAACTAATAAAAAAAAGAACACAACCAAAACAAAACATTTGAAAATAATACTCAAAAATATTGCTCTTCTCATTATATCGAGCCATTCGCTTTCATTTGGCTGGATTTCATCACTAGATAGTTTTATTTTCATTCACTGACCCCCAAAAATCATTAAGGGGGAACATAGACTTCAGCTCTGTCATGTGTGAAAACTTTTTCCCTTTGACTTTCCCCTGGAGTAATACCTTCACTTGTTGGTGTCATCTGTAAAGTCTTTCCACGTTGTTTATAGATACAGCTCCCTGGACAATTGTAGAAATCATAAATTCCTTTGTCTTGTTTTCCACTTCAATCAAAATTTATTTGTTTGTATCACAAAATATATCTCAAGAACAGAGAAAACTAATAAACCTGAGGTGCTCAACGCTCAACTTCAGCAAATGTAAGCACTTTGATGCATCTGCTTCAAATGTCTTTGTTCCATAAACTATGCAGACTCATTCACACCATCTTAAGGAACTGTCCTTCATTGTATTACCCAATAGTCCTGCATAGAATAATCCACACCCTTTAATTTGATGTTTAAAAATCTATATGTGATTTTGTGATGTTCGTATATATGTATCTATTCAATTAATATATAGTTTAATATTTTCAGAATGTTCTAGATTCATCTAAGTGACACCATACTGAATTTACATTTATCTTTTGAAGTCCTAACTGTCAATGTGATAGTATTTGGAAGTAGGACCGCTGTAAATTAATTAAGTTTAGGGGAGATTATGATGTGGGACCCCACATGACATATTAGCTTTATAAGGAGGCAGAAAGAGGCTTTCCTCTCCTCCCTTCTCCTCCCCTCCCCCTTTCTCATCTTTCTCTCTCTCCCTCCTGCCCTTCCTCCCCTTCTCCCCTTCTCTCCCTGATATACAGGAAGAAGGCAGCAAGTTGTGAGACAGGAAGAGCATAACATTTTGCACCAAAGTTGATCATCTGTAAGGTACACTATGGTGAGGTGAGGACTGTCTGCACTGAATTCTTATTTAACATCTTAAGGGAGGAGGAAGATGATCAGAATAAAGAAGGATGAGAACTCCACATCCAGATGATTTCAATTGTGATTTCTGCTAACATTCACACAAGAAATAATCCCAATCCGACACCAGAAATACAGAAAGCAAACACATCCGGATCTCTTTTATATACCTTTGGCATAAAATAGTATGAGCACGTGGTTCAGTCAATGAAAGATCTACTGAGGTTATATATATTCTAATCCACTTACTCTGGAGATCTACCCAAATACACAAATGTATGTGCATCATAGGCACATATAACAATGTGTACTAAAGTACAATTTCTAATAACCAAATCTGAAAACACTCAAAATGCCTATCAACTGAATGAATAAATTGTGATATAGTCCATGAATTACAAAGCAATAAGACTGAACACACTACATGAGACAAGGCAGATTCTCACAAGTCTAACTGTGAGCAAAAGGGACTCGACATCTTAAAGAAGTATTTTTATGATTTCACTGATACAAATTTCAAAGCTGACAAAGACTAATTGATGTGATTGGTGTCAAAATCATAGCTACTTCTGAAGAGGTCGTAGCTGCAAGGCCCACACGAGATCTTCTCTGATAAGTATTTATATTCTATTTCCAGTTCAGGGAGGTATCTATATGGCTATGTTCATCTTGTGGAAAAAACTACTGACTTCAACTCTGTTATGTTTTATGTAACATTCTCCACATATACAAATCCCAATATAAATTTTATTTAAAACTTCTGATAATGAAACAGCATGTCTGTTGTTCCTATGTTTACCTCATGTAGTCACTTTGGAACTGTTAATGTCCACATGTGTAGCTGATTTTATCTTCTTATCATATAATCCAAATGAACACATGCAAATACCAAAGATCAGAGAGACAGAGGTCAGGGGAATGCGAAATACAGACAAATAGATAACAACTACAAGTAGTTAAGTAAATGATGATATGGAAGAGTCAATAAATGATAGATAAGCACTCAGGGCTCCTTCATAAGGACTCGTCTCATTACATGTTTGAGTCAGGAGAGAATAGTTGTTGTCACAAAGCAGGAAGGTCTTGGGCAGTTCCTAAGAGTAATATTAAAAATGATAAAGAAGCCAGCTGTAGGGGTTACCTAGTTATCCTACAATAACAGTTGAAAGATTTATAAAATAAAAAAGGCTGTTACTGCAACTATTAGAATTTGACAATCCATTACACTGTGTGTTGGTGTCTCAAATTCATGTTAAAATCCTATAGCACAAAATGTGCAGGTATTAGCAGGTGAAGTTTGGGGAAAGAATTAGGTCAAGTGAGTGGAGCCCTCACAGATGAGACTAGTGCCCTTATAAAAAGGACTCAAGAGAGCTCTTCTATTTCTTCTTCTTCTTTTTTATTTTAACCACACGCAGATCCAGGAAGCCGAGTGTCTTCATTGCAGAACCCATTCTGACACTTGACTCTAAGACTTCCAGCCTCCAGATTATGCAAAATGTGTCATTTAAACCAGCCAATCTATGGTGACCTATTGTGTAGCAGCCCCATCCAATTCAGACACCTGTGAAGCCTAGTGAATCATCTACTCCTGATTCTCATCAGACTCAGGTAAAATCTATGGAGGGAAAAATCCACAAGATTGACAGATTATTCAATTGATAAAAATTATTGATTCATTTGCTCAATACCATTCTTTTCAGTGTATAGGTTAAGTGATAATTTCAGTCTACACATAATAAAAATGATCTCTAAAAATCTAAATCTGCTGTAATGATACAGTGAGAATATTTAACCTCAGATTAGATGCTACATTGCAACAATGGACTTCATGCCTGGCTGGAATGTGGCCTGTGGGGATATAGCATGACTTGACAATCAAATATTAATTTATCTAGTCATGAAACCAAGACGAATGTGTTAGAATCTGTGGTATTCATCAGTTGCTCCTTGTGGACCAGCAGGACCACAGTAAGGGACTCCACAAGAAACAGGTGATTTATAGGAGAGGAAAAGGCAAAAAGGTGTTTGAATGAACACTAAAGGGCAAAGACAGGCATTTTACAGCTGAATTCTCATGGAGGGGGTGAAGCACAGCGGCTGTTTGGGAATGCAAGAGGCTGCTGTATCTGGGAGTAAGTTTTAATCTCATGCCCAGTCAGAACTGTGCGCTTCACTCAGTATTATGATCCCACTCACTGGACAACTGTGCACATTACACTTTTCAGGATCTTTTTGTCATAATGAGGATGTTACTCTTTAAGCCTGAAGAAGTTTATCAAATGATTTTGTTTCGGAGCAGTGTGTTTTCGTATTTTTGTTTTTTCAACAAGCACTCTGGTTATAGTGGGAAGTCAGAAGACAGGAGCTGAGGAGAACTGCAAGATTTCTCAGGAAGCGATGGAAGTGACTTAGCCTAGCACAAGTTTAGAGTGATGGCTCATATCTAGCTGACCCTACAAAGCCTCATACATTCATAGGCAGGGTTGGGGGAGTGGCTGGATCACAGGCATGTGACACTGGATCAGTAGTGTGTGACAATGGATTAGTCTGCTAACTGGTTTAGTAGTGTTCTGGGTGTGCACGACGCCTTACTGAAGAGGGAAGACCCACCCTTGTGTGAGTGGCATCAACCAATAGGCTTGTAGCCTAGATTGAATGAGAAGGACAAGAAGAAGTAAGTCTTGCTTCTTCCTGCTGCCATGTCATGAACTGCTTCTCCTCTGCCATGCGTGCCTGCCACCCTGCCTTGGACCAAACCAATGATGAACTGAAACCTCTACAACTGTGAGCCAAAATAGACCTTTCCTCCTCTAGCTTGTGATGGGAATTTTGTCCCAGCGATGAGAAAGTAACTGAGACAGTGAGCAAACCAGGGAGTCAGTATATTGCCTTGTTATGCTGTTTAAAACTAACTCCAGAAATTTGTTTTCTTTTTTGCAAAAGTAAGATTTGGTCTGCAGACTGATGAGCTGGCTATTGTACTAGGGTGACAGTAAGAGAAATAGAAAATCTGAAGAGATCAGCAAGCAATAAATCAGAAGACCTTTCTCCAGGATGGTGAGAAGTGAGAAAGAGCAATGCAGAGGTGACCCCCCAGCTGTTAGCCTCTAGACTGGTATGAGAGGTCCTTGTATCTCTTTCTGCCTCCTTTTTTACACCTAGTAAATGTTGCTTCCTACATTTGTCTGCTTACCACTTCTGAACTCCTCACCTAATTTTTCCACCTATGAATTCATAAAAGCCACCCTAGAGTACAAGCCTGACATTTGGCTTAGCCATTTCTCTGTGGCCCAGTCATGTGACAAATGCTCCCCTAATAAGATGGTCCAGTGTGAGACTAACAGAAGTTGGCGACTAAGCGAAGTTGACTCATGCAGATTCCAATCTGGAGTTGTGTACAGAGCTCTCCAGGGGCACAGGGATGGAGACTCAAGTGACCAACTCATCTTCAAAGTCTGAGCCAAGTAGCAGGGAGGGGTCCACTGCACAACCATGCTGGAGGCTGCGCTTTCCATGTAGCCACCAGTCCTGCTTTGTGAACAGTGTAACATTTCTCAATAAATTTATCTCCTCCTAAAGCAACTGAGTGGGTCCTGCTGTCCATGACTAGAACCATCACTGCTGCTCGGCTTCACTGTTCCTCAGCCCTAGGTGCAAACAAAGGCTAGAGCATCTTTTAGTTTTATCAAAGTGGCAAGGCTATATGAGTACAACAGGTTTAAACAGCTCCAAATAGTGAAAGATACAGAGTGATCGATAACTAAAGGCCAAGTTGTAGGAGAATAATTGGCTTGGAATTAGTTACAGATTCCTCAAGAAACTAAAAATAAATCTATTGAATAATCCAGTTTTCCCACTTTTAGTTATATATCTAAAGGAATGAAATTGCATATTAAAGAAATATCTGCACTCCTATGTTTACTGCAGCTCTATTCATAATAGCTAAGAGGTGAAACTAATCAAGAGGTTTATCAATGAATTATGAAAATGTGTTACATGTACACAATAGAATATTATTTTGCCACAAAAAGAAGAAATCCTGTTATTTGAAACAAAATTAATAGAATTGCTGGACATTACATCGAACAAAATATACTAGGCACAGAAAGACAAACACCTCATATTCTCTTGCATATGTAATATTCAAAAAAGTCATCCTGAATTGGAAAAGTGAGTGCCAGAGGTTTGGAAGAAGAAGGAAAGGATAATAGGAGACTGGATTTGACTAGTTCATGCTCTATGCATCTATTCATCTATTGAAATGTCACACTGAGCCCCATTAATACATAATTAATACAAGTTGATAAAAATGTTGAGAAATACAATTGAGAGTGGCAATCAATAAGGGAAGGCAGGCTAGAAGAAGTCCACAGTGAGAAGGTTGGGGAGGGGAGAACCTTACCTAGCTTGTGTAGTTCCTGTGGGGAAGATTAGAGGGCACAAGGTTAGGAAAGGGCAGGTCAGGCTGAGACGTCAGTGTGAGTGGGCTCATCAGAACGCCAGCCCTTCCAGCCCCACTTCCTTCCCAGCTTTTCTCCCTCCAGGCTTTTGCAGGGGCTGTCTTCTGTTTGGGAAGTTGTCGCCCTCTTTTCCCTACTGCTACCTTTAGTACAGTACCACCTCTTGGTACGCATGGCATTAGGTCAGGTACTTGGGGGAATCTCAGAGATTTCTCTGGTGGTTTCTTGGAAAATACCCTCTGGAATGGGTTCTATGAGGGTAAGAGGGAAGCAGGTTTAGGCAGAAAGACACATTAAATGTGATGCAACTACAATAGAGGCCTTGGTTGACCCCATAGGGTGGTGGTAGTGAACCTATGGCACAGGTGCTGCCACAGTAGGGACTTACAGCCCTCTCTGTTGGCATGAAAGCCAAGTTTCCCCAGCAGCTGAGCAGAGGATACTCAGGTTTAATTGCAGTGTTGGGACTTTGGGATTAAATAAACCGGTTTGAATTGCAGGGTAGGCACTTGGTCTCTAGAAGGTTCGCCATCACTGTCACAGGGGTCTGTTAGAAGGACAGTCTTCAGAGTTGTCCTCCCCTGAGTTTAGGAAGTCAGGTCTTCCTATTCTCATGTGGACCAGTCATAGTTGGACAGCCTAGGAAGGATGTATTTTGGGAGGGACAGTTTCTGGAGCTGTAGGAAATTCTCTGAGGATGGAGAAAGGGAGAAAACACTGCTTGATCAAGGTCTTGTGTTGTTTTTATTTTTTAATAGCATGGGATGCTTTCCTTCTAAGGTCTTCTGATACTTGATGTGCATATTTTTATGTTTATGTTTTTGATTCCTATTTATCCCTCCTCTTGAGCTCTAAAGCTCACAAATACAATGAACCATATAAGTCATAATTATCATTTTATCAGTAGCATCTAGCAAGGTACCTGGTACAGAGTAGATACTTAACCCTAATTTGTTAAATGCCTGAATGAATAAATAGAAAGAATCAATGCCAAACAAGAAGGCATGGTTGACATGGGCAGTTGAATCAGAGCAGCACTGGTATACATGACCTGTACCACAGAAGGCAGGGCTGGTACTATGGTCACTGGAGGCTGCCGGGGAGCTAGATAAGAAAAGATCACACTGTGGTTGGAGAAGAAGGGAATAAATGACAAAGACACACCTGTGTGGCCTACATCTTCTGGAAGACCAGCCCTGGCTTTGACTGTGACTGATACTCAAGGATTCAAATTAGGAGTGTTTGAAACATGAATTCAGGATTAGAAGAAGGCTCAGGAGTATTCAGTAGGACTGCTGCATCCACTGTAGAATAACTCAAACCACTTCCTGTCAAAAGATGGCTTGCCTCTCATATCATGAAGCAGACATGTGGTAAAATTAAAAAGTCAGCCAACTTCCTAGGCAGACCAGTGGCTTTCCAATCCATAATGTATGTTCACACAGTAATACATTCAGGGTTCGCTTTGACATCAAGGTTACGGCACCAGGTAACCAGTCAAAACCTTGATTCATTTCCACAAATCCATGGCTGCTGCATTGGGTTGCATATTGTAGCTGATACAGAAATTTCTGTTCTAATGGAAAAGACTCATTCTTATAATAATATGAAGTCAACGTGTAAAAGTAAGTCACTAAGAGGAAAATGGCATGAAGTCTCTTCCTCGTTTTAGTAAGGAAGTCTTCTCTGGATAAGAGTTCACTGAGAACTCATCATATCTTCAAGTCTTACCCCCAGAACACTTATAAGTCTGATGAAAGTTTGGAATGATGAGAATCAGGACACCATAGTGAAGAGCAATGATGATGATGACGTCATTGACATGACAAGGCCACAAGCAGAGGCCAGGGCACAGTCATCTGTCATCTTTCACACTTTGCTGGCTTCCTACTGTCTCAGCACCTTGTCAGTTTCTGAGATTTTGAGCTCAACATGTATTAAGTGCTCTCAGTCTAGAAGAGGAGGAGGCTATAGGCTGGCACAAGGTGAAAGTCCAATCCCTACAAAGGAGCCTTAACTTGGTGGGTCCATCTCAGAGAGTGCTCACAGTGCTGGAGTAGGTGTCATAAAAAATCCTACAAGGAACCCCCCAGAATTCTGTTCTCCTCTGAGCAGACCCCAGAGATCTTCTACACTTTATTTTCAGGGACTGTCACCCTTCCCATTATTCTCATACTTTTAACCAACTGGAGAACAGGGCCTCAGAACTGAAAAAGCCCCAAGTATTTCAGCCAAGGCTTTGCAGTGAGAGAAAGTGCTTGTCATACAACTACATTTTGCTTCTTGCTTCACCTGTCTATACAATGATCCCTTCTGCTGCCTGCATGCTTCACATTTGGGATTCTGATATCCACAATGATGAGAAAGTGGTTTCATGCCAATTAAAATATGGGAAATGAACCATCGTCCCAGTTTTTAGGAACTAGAGCAGGAGATGTAGTAGACATCCTATCACTTGTTCCAGGGGCAAAATTTGCCTCCTCTCTGCCCCTCAAATAGTCACATTGTTTGCATATTATAAAATGATAGAATACAACATGGTTAAATACATCACGAATGTGCCAATAATAGGTATTGGTGTATAAGTCTAACAGGCGGTACAGATGCCTGAGGTATTGATTTTACTGTCTAATGGCTGAGAGAGATGTTATCTTGATTAATTAGAAGTCAAAAACAGATGCATCTTCTATAAGATCTCTTGTGGCATTCACCCGAAAAGAAATACAAGATATGTCTCAAAAACGTTGGAAACTTACATGGACGGGGTGAGGAGGGAGCAAACCAGCCTTCCGCTGCCTGTCCATGGTGATGATAATGTCTATGAATATGGGGGCAAGCAGACGGGAGCTTATTGACAGAAAAGAAGGCTCCTTTTTCTTCCTCTCAGCTGCGGCTCTAAATGCAGAAATTAAAAGGAGAAGGAAGTGCTGAGTGTAGTTTTCCTTGCAGTGCAATACTGCAGTCTTTCTGATTTTGTTTGGGCATAAAGACCTCCTCACTCTAAATTCTCAAAGACTGGTGAGCAATGGAGGGTGAGATTTCCTCTGTAAGAGGTCATACAGAAAGAAGTATCCAGAAGACAGGCAGACTGCTAAACGACATTCATCTCAAAGATGGAAGACATCATCAGCATGACTGCTAAAATTCGGTCAGAGATATTTTTACCAAAAGTTCAAAAGGTTTTAGAAGAAAAATATTACTTCGACATTGTAATGAAGTTTTACAAACCATTCTTCATGGACCTTAAAATACCAATTTATACAGCATGATGAAGCATAACATAACACCAAGCTATAATGAGACCTGTTTTCTTTTGGATATGTGAGCTAATTTCTATAAAATGGATATTAAGTGGTTGTTTTTCATGATTCTTCCTTATGATCTAAAACCTTTTAAGCTCCTAGATCAAAAAAGCCGAACATGAAGCCTCTTGAGGTTGTGGGGATAAGTGCACCTAGCAAACTTCCAAAGCTGATAAATAACTGCTCTTTATGGGTGATTTGACCCTGGAAAAAAATCTCCTGGCATAATTTAGCCTCAGCATCCTATTATCTGACAACAAAATCTACCTCTTGTCCATAGTGAGGAACAAGTTATAGCTATATCATTTAAAATAGGATAAAGTATTGAAAGGGACTTTGAAGTCTGCAATGTGTTTTGTAACTGAGGTACTTTGACTATTTTTAATGCAATTGCTGGATGATTTCTGTCTTCGTTAGCACTAAGCTGAAACCAACCTATATCTTGTGATAAAGTGTTTATTCAAAAACTAAGCTGCAGATTTGAAAGACCGTCTGCCAAGTCCACTTTCTTTTCTCTTTTAGTGGACATTTTCTACAGAGAAGAGAAAATTTTTACCTGCAGAGCTCAGATAAGAGAACTGTCACCTGGGTCAAAGTCAAATTGCTGAGGTCTTTCAGAGGAGCCCTCTTCCAGGGCTTGGTGCACAGTCTGATTTTCCTGCCACGTCAGGAGAGGACTTTTGCCCTGTGTTAGTCATGTTCTCATTGCTGGGACATAAACTCTAACTCTTGCAACTTGAAGGAGAAAAGGTTTATTTTAGCTCATATTTTCATGCATAGTTGGCCTGCTCCATAGCAGGAAGGGATGGTGGTAGGGCCTGGGTAGGGGATGCTCATGTCATGGAGGCCAGAAATTGGGGGATAAAGGAGTAGTGGGGAGCAAGATATGCCCTTCCAGGTCATATCCCACTCACTACCTGCCTTCCAACCAGGCCCTGCCTCCCAGCATCACATTTGACATGACTCAGTCACCCTTCAGAAGCCCCACACATGAGAACATGAGGCTTTCGGAGACAACAGATATAAACAATAACATATCCTACATGAATCCCTGTCTTCTTCTTCCTCAATTTCTACATTAGCCCAGAGAAGTAGATAAGTTGTTGCTTTGAAGTTCATTAATTTATTTTATGGACACTCAGTTCTCACTGGGAGCCAGACCTGTTGCTCTGAGTCCAAGCCGTAACAGATGAAGATGACTTCTCCTCCCTCCCTAAGGGGCTCCTGGTTTCTCTCAAGGTCCTCAGAAATTCTAAGTTCCTCTGTTTGGCAATTCTGAGTGAGAAGCACAAGAATAATTCCTGGCTGCCTGGGGATGCAGTAAGGACTTGCATGACATTGTCTTCCTGATTCACCTGTCTCAGTGGCTCTGCACACTTAGCAAAAAGAATGGCTCGAGAAAGCTACACTCAGCACATCACAATTTATAGGCAGAGAGTAGCTTAAAGAAGCCAATTTTTAAAGCTTCATGTTAAATTTATGTGGATTTTTCCAAGGAGTTTACCAGGAGAGGAAAAAAAAATATTTATCCTCTTCTTCAGGGTAGGAAATGGACTTTACAAGAGGAGACTCCTTTTCTCTGACCCACTGAAATCATTTACTGAAAATAAGAAGCACAAATTTCTACTAAAGAGGCTAACCCATGCCTCAGATGTGCTCCTAGGGAGGCTTAATTGGCACCCGCTGCACCTATTCAAGTCTTCACAACATCTTAGCCCATTCAGCAAATGGGAAGTGACTACAGCAACCACAGTAGCTTCACATTTTCCTCCAGTTTATGCAGGACACCCTGCATTTATGGCAAGAGGCCACTGATTCTCATGCATTCTCTTTTCAGGGATATTCAATCACATCAACAAAATGTCTCCATTGAGATCCTTCATTATTTCACAGCATAAAAACCTGAAGCCTAGAGATTATAAGAACTTTTCCAATAGAGATTCATCCTCCCTAATCCCCAAGACAAAACAGAAATGCCATAGGTTTTTTGACTTGTGAAATCGTATCTACACTCAGCAAATTTCAGTTTGGAGAGTTTTGGATTTGGGGATTGAAGAAGATGCATCTATACTGGGAGAACATTACCTTCAGACATCATGTTGAAGATGTTTAAGAAGCATAAAAGAATTTACCACTTAGACTTGAATCCCATTCACAGTGTATCTCATTAGATATTGGACCAGCGTCCACCTGACTCACCAAATGAAACCACCTGATCTCACTCACACATGGATTCTTAGAATTGATGTCATGAAAGTTGGGAGTGGAATGACCTCACGTGATGGTTACCAGAGGCTGGGGAAGGGAGGAATGAGGAGAG
Organism: Petromus typicus; assembly: GCA_004026965.1. Classification (NCBI taxonomy): domain Eukaryota; kingdom Metazoa; phylum Chordata; class Mammalia; order Rodentia; family Petromuridae; genus Petromus; species Petromus typicus. Next base: position 51,450 of record PVIR01001723.1, read on the forward strand.
GTTGATTGATCAATGAGGACTAAGTTATAGGCAGAAGTAAGATGCTCTGGTGTATGATTGCATAATAAGGTGATTATTGATAATGATAATAATGTATTGCATCTTTCCTAAAAGCTAGGAAAAACTAACTGTGAATGTTTTTTACTATAAATGGTGCATTCTGAGGAGATAGCTATGTTTAACCTGATTTAAACATTGCACAGTATGCATATGGATTGAGATATCACATGATACTGGGTTAATACATACAATTTTGTGTTTATTGTATCAGTTAAAAATACAAATTTTAATGTTAAATCTGATATTTAGATTGGCACCTATCCCGGAGCAGAAGCTCTGTTAGATAATAGAATACAAGAACCTCTTGCCTCCCCTAGGGGCAAACTACCATGAAGTCACATCCCCAACCCTTTTTATTTTCTTTTATTTTGAGACAGGATCTCACTGAGGTGCCCAAGTTGGCCTCTAGTATTGCAATTGTTCAGCTTTAGCCTCCTGAGTGGCTGGAATTAGGGTCATGTGACTCCATACTCAGCTGTCAGAAGACAGATATTTCAGAGGTGTGTAGATCATAAGGACTTGTAACTTCATTATAAAATTAGCTTCGGTGAGATCATAATTCTACAGTATTATTGAGAGATGGGAGGAATAGAAGGTGGGGCTAGTTGAAGGAACTGGATAATGGGGACAAGAATCAGGGAACTATATCTGGGCCCTAGTTTCTTCTGATCTCATGCATTCACTATCTGTGTTTCTAGAATACCATGAGGTAAACAGCTTTCCTCCACTACACCTTTCCACCATGACATTCTGCATCATTTCAGATTCATCCAGTAAAAACAGGTAGCCATGGACTGACACCATGAGCCAAAAATACATCTTTTCTCTTTTCACATGATTTCTATCAGGAATTTTATCACATAATTGAAAAACTAACACATCTATTAATTATTAATAATCATATATTACTTGTTACTTGTCAATTAGGGTCAATGTCATATCTATAAACAATTTATATTCAAAAAATGACTTTAGAGGTGAAGAAACAAATTCAGAAAGATTAAAAATGTTATGATGCTAGGTTTGCTAAATCTTTTACAATAAGAAATTTACCTTCTGTGTCACTTAACCAACCATTCTAATATACCAAAGACTGCACTGTTGTTAGCACCAAAGCGTGCATAGCTGAGTCCTGAGAAATCCTGGACAGCTTCCCCCTCTATTTATACATCTCTGTGTTGGACTGGACTAGTACCTTCCACTAGTAGAATTTCAACCATCTACATGTAAAACAAAATTTGCATGAAAACCAACTTCCCTTTCTAGCTACAAAAATGTTGCTATGATGGCAGAATGTCAGGTATTTAGGGGTCTAGATATCAAATTTCACACAATTATTTTCTCCCTTTCTGTGCCTTATACAACATGAAATCAGATCTTGTGACGCACATGATAACCATGTCTTTTTTATACAGTACTTGATTCCTTCTTTATCCAACTGAGGTGAGGATTACTGGAATCTTCCTCTTTTAGGATTCTTATACCAGCTGAACATACTATTTTCCTAGGGATCTGAGTCAGTGTTCCATTAACAAAGCAGGATTACTAGGAAATTTTACAATTACAGGACCTCAAGACATTCTATAAATGGAAAAAAAATCATCTCCCAATATTCATGAGTGTTGGCTCTAGGATCCCCTACAGATAGGATGAGCATTCAAGTCCCTCATATAAAATTTCACATTATTTGAAACCTACATGTGTCCTCTATATTTTAAATCAATTCTTTATTACTCACAATGCCTTAACTTAGCTCAGGGCTTAGCTTAGCAACATATAAGTGTTGTGCAAGTAGTTGTTAAATTGTATTGTTCAGGGAATAGAGACAATAGACAAAGTCTGTATATGTTCAATATGGATGTAATTTTTCCCCATAGATTTTTTAATCTGGGGTTGGTTAAATCTAAGAATATGGAATCTACAGATGCAAAGGGCTGACTGCATGTATGGTGCTAAAATCTGAACCTAAGCAAAGAGCAATGAAATAAAGATGTCAAGTAAGGAAAGCAGGACAAAGTGGAACCTACAAGGTTGAGATACAGTCCGGGACAGTCTGGAACCCACATTAGTCTCTTACTTCTGATTCTTCCTCCAACTTGGGAAAAGTTGGCCTCATTTGTCTTTCTAGCACCTGGTCCAGGCACTAGAAAGCTGTGAGCAGAAGATCTCACAGAAGTTCTAGGATCCCTACCCATTCCAAGGAGCATAGAGCCATCCAATCATCTATGAGATGTCTCCTATAAAAAGGAATTGTGGGAAATGTAGTCCTAGTTAACCTAAGCCAATGTAATAAAAATCCAATACATCCACCCCACTCTTTCTCTTCTTGGCTCCATAAACATTGCTTTGAAATGTAAAGACAACAGCAAAATCTTATGAAGGATCCTGACAGACCACATCTGTCCTTGGGATCTCATAATCTCTGTAGGTTTCTCAGGATATGCTCACAGAAACCACATCCAATGACTTTCCTGACCCAAACCCCTATATTTCATCCCTCTAATCACTATACTTTGCAGCTGGGTGGCAGAGTTCATCTTTATTTAATATCCTTATAATTTTTCACACTGTATTCCTATCAAACCTTGTCTGGAAAGCTGGATGAGGTTATTAAATTCATATTGCAAGTCTGAATCTTGAGTCTTGTCCAAGGCTCAGTTAGGGAGACTCAAATTTTAATCTCCCGATTTTGTTCTTGAGTAATAAGTAACAAGCGAGCCTTTCTTTTCTGAAGTGCCTTTTGCATTTGAAAAGAGAATTAATTTTGATGATTTGCTTTGGACAGAGAAGCGGCAGCAGAGCCATGGCAGAGAATGAACCAGGTGGCATTTCCAAGGGGGATGGTTCCTGTTATGTTTCCCATCCTTCTCTTACACACACTTGTTCGTATGCACGCCTTGTCTTCCAAATCAGCCTGCACACTTCTAAAGCATGAGGATCACCTCATTTCTCTCCTTGTGCCTCCTCCTAGTGTCCCACATGCAGATTTGCCCATTTGGAGCCCGTTTGCTCCATTGCCATGATGAAGTAGGTATCATGGCCCCAAAGGGTCCCCTAAAATTGCACAGAACATAAATCTTAAATACAAGAACCAACTGCACAACTCAGTCCCAAGCAGGCTTTTGGCTAAACCTGCAAGGTGGCCAGAGCAATGCCCTACTCTGTCTTCTGAAAATGGGTCTCTGCACGGATCACCCTCCACCCCCACTCCCGGTACAGTACAAAACACAGAGGGTGTTTCCTCAGCATGACCCTCACCTGAGACCAACATGGTGGATGCTTAAGTCGAAACCGGCTAATTCACTTGGCTGGGCTCTCACTGCCCTGCTCTGACTGACAGGCCAGACCCTGGCTCATCCCTGAAAACCAGCATCAGGGAATGACATACAGTTTGATAACATAAGATGCTTAGGTTTTTTGGCTCAAGTGAGATGTTCAGAGCTAATAGCCCTGTGAGCTGAGTTTTAGCTGCGATCTGCACCTTGAGATATCCGTTATGTCTGGCTCAGGAAAAAGGGAAAAGAATGAGAGCTTATTTCTAGAAAGGTTTCCGATGAGCAGCATTTGTCATTGGAGGGGAAGATGGGTATAATTAGCTTGTCAGTCTAGTTTGGGCTGAGCAGGCTGTCTCTGCTAAGAAAGATGGACTAACTGCCAGAGCCCCTGACAGGCAGTCGATAGCGCAGCAATTAATGTCATAAATAATTCCAGAACCAATTACATCAAAATGGACTCAGAGCTTTAAAAAGGTACAGAATTCTCTTATTCTCCCTGCTAACAGCAAGAAACAGCTTTCATTTTTCTCTGTAATTACTTTTCATTGTATATAGCAATACAGCTGAGCTTTTCTGTCCATATTTAAGCCTTGTCTTTCTCCAAGCCTCTTCCCCCTCCTTCACCCCACAGGACAAGGCTGTTAAAGTCGATCTTCCCTGCCAGAGCAGTGGGGTGAATGTATAATCTTTTCACTTGGCTGTTGCAGGAGAACTCCAGCGACACCTAAATGATTAAGAGCCAAGTGTTCAAAAATGTCACGGACAATGACAGCAGAGTGCCCCAAACAATGGCATTTGGAAATGAAGACATTTGTGAAATAAATGGATTTGTCTTATTATTTTAAAGGTTGCTGTGACTTTGCTTGTAGTGAATTTATTGATTTCCTCCCCCCTCTCCTCACCTCTTTCTTCTTTCTGCTTTTTCTTCTTCCCTCCTTGGCTTTCTGTATTTGCAGACAGAGAAGCCAGGCCAAACTATTCCCTCTACACTGTAAGCACAATTCAATGCAGTCCATGTGTGCTAATGGGCATTTTTTTTTTTCCAAAAGGATGATCAGTCTCTTTAACGGAGTGTTTTGCTGAAAAGCTATTCTCTTGAGCTGTCTCAACTCTTCAGCTAGTTCTCTGTGCCTTGCAGTACATATGTAGATGACACAAAGGCTATTATGCCCATAATAGCAGCGACACACCAGATATCACAGGGACTTAATCGCCTCTTTCTTTTTTTTCTCTTCCTCCATCCCCATCAGTTGCTTCTGTGGCTAGATTACATAAAAGAGGGGATTGTGGGAAAGCAAATTACTGTAGTGTTCATTCACAGCTTTGTCCTGGGCCTGACAAACATTTCCAACTTTTCAAGCGTGGTGGCATTTACTGCAGAGGGACCTGGGAAAGTGGCTCGTGAAGCTCCCACCGTTTCAAAACCAGAAACAGCTGTTGGTGTCGCTTGCAGTTTGCTGAGTGTGCTGTGGACTCGTGCTCCTGCCGCTGATGGCTCTCCCCTTAGCAGTAGGTGTCACTGCGGTGAGTGGTAATTACAGCGGAAGATTTTAGAGGACACGGGATAATTAAGCCAGCCCGTGCAGGCATAAACACTGACATTTACCATATTAAAAACTGGAGATGTCGGCATTTTCCTCCCTCCCAAGAACACAACAATAGCAACATCGTCAATAAAGGCAAGTTTTCAGGAGAACAAAGGGCCTTCGTAGGTAGAGGAGTTGGACCCGGCGCCTGTGCCCGGAAGTTGGTCCTGAATGGGCTCTGCCAACCGCTTGGGAAAGGGTCAGCCGAGGTGCTGCGGTGCGTTTTCATTTCTCCTCCTTCGGCACATCAAGACTGTAGCTGCAACTTGAGCCAGGGACCCTTGTGATGGCTGCGAGAGTGCTCCCGGAGCACCAATGCAACACAACGGTGGTGCTTGTGCTCGCTTATGCCCTCATGGTCCTCCTTGCTCTCGGAGTTTTTCTGTTATTTAGGGCCTCAGGAAGCGTTCTGCTGCTTCGCTTTTCTCTGGCCATAAAAGAACTGTATTTTTCCCTACTCCGTATATACTGTGAACTATATTATATAGGTGCAAATAAAATTGGATTCGAATTCCAGGCCCATCATTTTCTTGGTGTACAACACAGGAAAAACTAACTACTTAATAGTTCCTGGACTTGGTTTTATTTTTGTTTACTTTTTAATTTTCTTCTTCTTCTTGCTAGAATGAAGGTGGTGAGCCCTATTTACTAAGGTTTCAGGGAAAAAAAGAGGGCATCCAGCAAGGCAGTTATCATAGAAGTTATGGTATCAGGAAAAGTATCAGCTACAGTACTAGCAGCACTGTAGACGATACTATTCTTTAAGTTTTTCCTCAAGTCATGGCTGGAAATGAGCCTAGCTAGAGCATTAACCCATTGTCTGGCTTTCAAAATCATGCTGAAAATATCACATGATATGCACAAAGTACCTGAGACCAGGAATTTCTGATTGTTAGTTTTTTATTGCTTGAGTTGGATGACAATCCTAGATCCTCTGATGGAATTTTGGGCTTATTTGGGACATCTGAATATTCTGCTGCAATGTTCTACCTGGAGCTTTCTAAAGCAAGAGATGGGCTCTCAGAACTACTGCTGTAGAAATGCCACTGACTGTCAGTTTTGCTACAAACTCGGCCTCCAGTGATGACTCAAAACTACTTTTTGGAAGGACAGAAACAAGTGAGGGAGAATGGAAGAATTCCACAGTTAGATTTTTTTCTATTATTTTGAAACTTATTTGTGTACCTTGCCCATGACATTCATTTTGAATTTTGACAGCTAATGGGAAAAGTATCAAACATGCATAATACTTATAAAATATATATATATCTTATAAAATATAATTAACATCCACTTCTTTATCAAAGCTTTGTATTATCTATTTATTTCATAAGTATGCCTTCATTGTCATCATTCAGATTTTTATACAAGTGAAACTGTGCCAATAAAAACATTTTGAAAAGTCATCTTTTTCTATAATCTAAAACATAATACACATATGCTTACATTAACTATAAATACTGATTTCAACCTATACATATTTACTTCCTAGGTAGTTTCTTTACTTTCTATGGGGTTATACAACATTTTTAGATGGGAAATTTCCCCTTCTAAGACCTACCCTACATAGTCTCGTAATGGTTAGGAAGAAATAAATTTTTTTTAAAAAAATTGCTTTAGTTCACTGATATGATAAAACCATAAAAATTAGAAGTACCAATGAGATATCATGTGATCTTTTGTTATATGTATACAGTGTATAATGTTTAAATTGGGTAACGCATGCCTATTTCCTTAATAGTTACCACTTTTTTATGGATAAAACTCTCAGAATCACTTTTCTAGTGTGAGATTGCTACCTTCCTGTTTAGTGACACACTAGACATTTTTACACCTGTTTTATATAACTCAGTACTGATTGATCAACACTATCCTGTCTTTCTTGAAAATTAAAAAAAACACAAATTTCCTTTCCTCCTCAGGCAGGCATTTTCTGAGTGGGCAGCTCAGAATAATACCTGCATTTATTAACAAATGAAAACACTAAGAGCAGCATCCGAGAATGGAGTTGTGATGGTATGGATATTGGGTCCCACAAACGTGCGTGGTAAAGGAAAGCGATGCCTCTCTTTGACCTACTGCAGGTAAACAAAATGCAGAGCTGTTCTCTGGTTGTTCAACCAGTTTATCCGCCATCCTTTTACTTGACCATCTACGCTGCTCTTGAGTTTCAACCTAAGTTGAACATACATATATTTTCCATACTTTCAAAGACTTCTCATTTAAAATACAAATTTAGCAATTTTATATTCTTTATACTGAACAAGCTATTTCTAGAACTTAAGAATGAGGAAAATTCAGGTGAAAATTCCATAGAAAAATGCCAGTGGAGGGTAGGGAGCAGCGGTCATTCCTCTCGTCTTGCGGCGACACACATTTTAAGTTCTATGATGTCATTTCAGCCTTTAACCCAGCAGTGTCTGAACTCACTCAAGTGAGTCCATAAATTCACTTTGGTTGGACTCCTGTCTTCGGGGCCTGTGAAAGATCTAACGTAGTAACAGCTTCTCTTCCCATATAATTCATTTTCCCTGCTTCCTTTCTCCACCTTCCCCAACTCAAGGGAGATATCCCACTCTTCTAGAACCTTAGGACATTGTAATTTACTCATTATTTCAGGTAACCCATTTTATACTTTGTAATACTGATTTTTAGGTACATACTTGGTTCTGTCAATAAATTACAAAACATGGAAATTATGAGCAGATAATTTCCTAGCACACAGTAGGAAGGTAGTCATCATATGGAGATGCGGATTAGTGGTAGATTCATAGAAAAGTCCACAGGCCAAAGACCTAATGAATGCTTCATTCATTAACTCCTATATCAAATGTTTATTTCACATTTACTCTGTATTTGATAGTATGATGTGGCATTAGCCTGAAGATGCATGCCCTCATCTTCAGAACTAACACAGAATCCTGGCACGATGACCTGGAGGAAGTTGGGGAAAGGGACTTTGGAAGGACCAGTTCCTGGATCATTTCACAGTCAAGGCAGCATATAGCTCAGCCTGTTGGAGAAAATACAGATGAGAGCTCTCTGTTTAATATCTGTCATTAAAATGACAGCAATAAAGCTTAAAACCCAAAAGAGGGATAATCAGCTGGGTCCTTATAGATTGTTGCAGCCAAGAGCAATAAAAACTAACTCAATCACAGATCATGGCAATAGATAATTCAGCTAGTACTGGAGATTAAATGAAAGGACCTTGCCAGCGCTCTGTCCCCATTGTGGAAGAAAGAACATGCCCTCGGAATTCTGATAGGCTCACTGAGCAGTCTAGGGTGAAAATGGAGGAAGAAGGGGAAATTATTTCAATGAGATTTAAATTGCTTTGTTTCCTTATTCCTCCAAAGGTTGCCTTTGTTGTTACACTGCAGTATTTTACCATCAACATTTCTGACACACTATGAGTTTCTTGGCATTCCCACCCTTGTTCAAGAGGAGGAAGTTGGCTCACTTGAGAGTGGGTCTGTAGTCTGGGCAGTTGTAGCCCAGGAATCAGTTTTTCATTAAGGCTAATTCTGGAACAGAGGCAATATGGAGACAGGCAAGGAACACCTCCAGGAGCTAGGAGAACTCTGCTGCAGGCCTGTCTCTGCCACTGTCAATCACAGATCAACAAATCTGAGCATCAGAATTCTCACTGGGGAAGGGAAGAGATTGGACTCAATGGCTTCTCAGGTCTGATCTGATGCTAAGATCCTATAATTAATGATATAAATTAAAAAGTGCTGAACAGAATCCCAGTACCATGACCCCCACTCTAGCAAGTTTAGCTTTCAGACGGAGTGAATGCCTTGAAAGTAGAAACTCCTCACCACAACCATCCAGTAAATCTAAATTCTAAAATCTAGACTCCATGGCTACAAGAATGTCCCACAGGCAAATGTCCATTCTTTGAGGCCTGGAGCTGGTTCATGTCAGTGTTCCCAGAAAGGAGCAATTTTTCTCATGTCAAATACAATATTGTTTCCTCCTTTGTGCTGATGGACAGAAAATCTCTGGATTCATTTCTAATGTTTGCTTTCTCCACAGACTACTACCTTGGGAATGTCCTTTGGTTGCTAAACCACTTTCCCTGCTCCATAAAGTAATTCTCTTAGGATTACTACATGTGGGACAAGAGATCACACCACTTTTAGCAGAAGAGTGTGAGGATCCTGGATATTAAAACTAAGCCAACACCAAAAGCAAATTAGAATAGACTTCTTCCTTTGGGTATGAATCACTGGAGTGGGCCTTGTCACTTAAATCTTGGGGAACTTAGATCCAACATGTGTCATCTGTGAGGTGGGAAGTCCAGCCAGTCATGGACTGTGTCACCAACAGGAGGGTGAGAGTATAGTAAGGGGTGATTCCAAAGCCTCTGTAGATAATGTCAACTGATCATTGAATTGTAAAACCATACTTGAGACAATTCTAAAGGTTTAAAGATATTTCTTTGGATTTGAAAATAAATGCAGTAAAATGAAGTACTTGTAAGGGACATTGATGGCCTCTTTGCTGAACTTTATGGAATGGACATAGTTTAGGAATAGAAAATAATAAGTCAGACTCTTGGATGTCCTATCTGTCCTTTCTAGCTCAAAAAGTTGGTATGTTCCTGGCAACTGTCAGGCTCTCTTTTCATTCAGGATCACTTTTCTCTACCAAACGCCATGATGAATCAAGTCCCATTTCAACTACAAAAACTGTCTAGTTGTTCTCAGCAAATCTCATCACCCGTTCATAGAACTCCTAGTAATGGTGGGATGTGGTGAGTACACCAGTTGTGCTGTGTACAATGCATGTGTCCTGTACAACATAAAATCACCCTGTGTGTATTATCTCAGTCTACCCTCTCAACTGCCTCAAGGGATTGGTGCAATTATTTTTCCTATTTCAATAAGAAAAGTGAGGTTTTTAAGAGGTTAGTGCAACTGGCCCTGTGGTGCTGGGTCTCGGCCTCATAGATCCCGTGATTTGCATCTACTACAAAGTGACACTGCACGGCCTCAATGGCATTGGTCCCAGCTGGCCCTTTGGAAGACAGTTATCCACTCTTCGCCTCACATACATTGTTACGATCCTGTCACTGCAGTGCTACTCAGGGCTCCTCTGCTCTTCTGATTCCCATCTGCCAGAGACCAAGACTCCTCTTTACTCTCCATCTCCTTCCTGTGGCATCCCCAGCTTGCGCTCACAGCCACAGAGTGCATATCCCTCTGAGCCTCTTCTTCCCTCAGGATCCTAACTAAAAGCTCAGCCCAGCCTGATCTCATTCATGACTATCCTTTTGTCGCCACTCTCCTCTCTGCTGAGCTGGAGGAAGCCTGGGAAGCTACACAAAGCGATGAGTCCCTGTGTGTACACACAGCTCGCATGACTTCAGCGCAGCTGGGCTGAAGAGCCAGTTTATTATCTTAAGAAGTGGATCTGGTTTAGCCTGAGTTTACATCTCATCTGCCTCCCACTCATTAGATGGGCTCCAGGGCTCAGCTTACATTGCATAAACTCAGCTGGTATGTATACAATGCCAGCAATATGGAGGAGGCTAACATGTGTTGAATACATCTACCGCGTCTTAGGGCTCTGAAGGTCACTCACTAAAGTAATGTATGGTGCTAGTGTTGGTGGCTGAAGGTCAAGTCATCTTGCTTTTCATAATGCATAAACCTGAAACTCACTCAGACACCAATCATATGACCTAAACCTTGGAACAAATATTTTACTAAGTAAATCAGTGAGCATGCTGGCATTTCTATTAACCTTCAATGCACTGCTGACAGAAAATGAATAATGATAAATAATAACTCAAGCCTGTAAATCATGCTTAGCATCAGGAGAAGAAAAAAATGCTCGTGTGTGCTACCATCTGTTAGGAGGAGAGCAGGGACTTGAGGAAGGAGGTGGGGGCAGGGAGGGTGATGGCCGTGGCTGAGGCAAGCACCTTTTGGATTGAATAAACTGAGCAAGAAAGGATAAGCTACTCCCAACAGGATTGATGGAGTGAGGAAAATCCCTTTTCCTCCTGTCTCCTGTTTGATGGGCATCTGTCTCTGACCTTAGCTGCTGTTCTCAGATGCTTCCTTTGCCCCCCAGGTCCTGCCTCCTTGAGTCTCTCTCTAGTCTGTCCACTGGGTTTCTGGGTTACCCGAAAGGATGCCTCAAACCTAGGAAAACTCTCAGGGGGGCAAAGCTGTCTTTCCCCCACCTTGAAACACTTAGTTGTTACCTTCCTTGTAAGCATCTCTGCAGAGTGAAGACCTAGGAAGTTTCCAGCACAGATCAGACAGAAATGGCTTCCCTGTCTAGCAGATGGTGAGAAACCAATGTCTCCATAGAATGGTTCAAATAAGAGAAACCTTCAGTGCACTTGGGAGGGAGAGAGCCTAGAGGCTGATATGTGATATCTCAGAGCCCCTCTTCCTGGAGCTGGGTGTGTACATTCGCACTTCTCTCATCTCCCTGCTTGACTTTCCCTGAGATCAAGACTCATCAAGATTGGTTTTTCTGTGAGAAACGAGGAGACTGTGCCTACAAGCACACCAGCTCCTGAGGCTGATCAGAGCATGTGGCCACTGGGAGTTTGTCCCTGTGGGCTACTTGGTGAGTTGAATTCTTCTTCTCCTTATGCGTTATATAACCAAAGACGGAATGCATTCTTTTTTGGTTTGCAGCGTGAGTCTTTTTTTCAGTGCCAGTATTTTAAAGTCATTGTGCGCCCCTTGAGATTAGTGTTATGCTAAGTGATGATAAACCAGATAACTAGTATATGTAGAAGAAAAATATGAGTAGTATTAGGCCCAAAGAAGCTTTGGTTTTTCTTTTCCTCTGTTTGCTGTTGGATCCATTTCCTTTTAGGGAAATGGGACTTCATCAAAGAATTAACAAGAAAATGCAGCCACAGAGCCCTGAGTTTACCCTGGGAAAGATGTTAGAAGGTCATCACTGAGCTGAGTAACTTCTGGTGAAGAGCAATCCCCCTCTGGGCCTCAGCCTACACACCATTGAGTTTTTTAACATTGGGAATTCATGTGGCAAACTTCTTCCTTGTCAACTGCCCCCTCTTTATTCTTTACTTTCCTCACTTTTGTTAATTAGAGGGGAAAATAGATGAAAGGAAAAAATGAAAGGAAAAGCAGAAAATTAGCATTTTCTCAGCTGCACATTTCAGTTATTAATATTGCAATTGGAGGTAATGAAATTCACGGAATGCAAAAGGTTTAAGGTTTGCCTGGTGGGGTGAACTCAGCCACATGGTATACAGCTTGAATTTCAAGGTGAGGTTCATTATGCAGAATGCACAATGTGGGCAAGCTAACAATGCCATAAACCCTTCACTTCTGCATTTCTCGACTTTAATGTTGCATTACTGTGGGTTTTGGGTTTTAATATGCTGTATAAATACAGAATACATATTTGTAAGTACAGCCTTTCTGAAAGGGAAGATTTTTCTGTTTTAAATCTCAGATTCAAGTTGGTTTGCTCTCGGGTTGACTTTGTTAGAAAGCAAGTGGGGGAAAGTAGGGCAGGGTGAGGTACCAGGGAACAGTTCTCGTCTACACTGAAATCCATTCTGGAAGGTGGAGGCTGGCTTTTTGCCCTCACTGCAGTTTGCTGAGGACTCACTTACGGAGACCAAATGCTCCTGGGAAGGGAGGCATTAGGATAAAGAGAGATTTTGCTTGGCTCATCCTTGGCGCCTGCCCAGCCTGCTCTGCCTGGTTGCATCAGCACAGCCCTTCACTTCCCTTTGCTGCTGCTAGTCAGGGAGTAACCGGCCTTATTCTGTCTCCTGTTGGTGATGCTGCTCAACCTGCAGTGGAAGTCTCTGGACAGCAGAAAGGATGTACATGGAGCACAGGGTATGTCTAAGAAACAACATAGCAAATTTTGTGCCTGTCACAGAGATGACCTGGGAATTGTCAGATGCTTCACTGTGGCATCGTATTGAGTGATCATTGCCAAGAACAGCTCAGGCCCCTGGTCTGTCTGATCAGTTTCTCTCCACTGTCAAAGGCAGTGAAGGGCTCCATTTCTGCTCCCTAAGGAGTCATCATTGTCAGCTTCAACAAGCCTGGTTATCTGCTGGGAGCCCCTTTGTCTCTGGGCTTGGATCCCATTCAGTATGAGCCCAGTCTGATCTGTGCTCTGTCCTGTGAAGACCATCTCTGCATCTCAGAATCACAAATGTCAGGGGCACTCAAGGCAACACAGCCCCCGGTCTGGCATTTTCTGAGGTTATTATATTGAGATAATAGCCTCATCAGCTCCCATATTTTCTACTTTTATTTGAGGGAAGATTCTATCATGCCATAATCAATTCATTAAGCATTTTTCAAGGACTTATTCTGTGCCAGACCCAGTGATATCTACCATATCCATCTCCTGATGCATAAGACAATTGTGTCTGCCTGCAAGGAGCTCCCAGATTGCCAAGGAGAGTCAGTTGGCTGATAAATGCTCATCCACCGGGAAGAATGCATGATAAATAAGCACATACCTGAATGGGGGCTTCTGTCTTCCCTGGGAGCACAAGTCTTAAGATAGAATAAAGCGCATGGAACATTCAAGGAAGGTAAAATGGTTTGACGAGACTCTCAGTTAGGATAAGAGGAAATCAAGTGGAAATGAGAATAGAAAGTAGGCTGTACCCAGCACGCCAAAGGCACAATTAAATCTCTGCCAAGACTGGATCTCAAAGGACTAATTTCTGGAAATAAAATAGTCCTCATGAAACTTCACTTGGACTTCTTAGGGCCTAGAGCCATCTCCAGGACATGCAGCCTGAAGTAGAGTTTTTTTGGGTCTGTGTGTTGTGATGCAAAGGCGACAGTCTCCTTTTCCTGATACCTTTCTTTGAATTTGTCTTAAAATTCAACACTTCCACCTTTGGTAGTTTTCACAAAGTCCATACATGGTATCTGAAAAGTAAGTGCTACACTCCAAATATTTTACCTGGTATATTTGTCCATTCTGTGTTGCTATCACAAAATACTTGAGGCTGAATGACTTATAAAGAAAAGTAGTTCATTTGTCTTGTGATGCTGATGTCTAGAGGGTCCACACAGCATCCTGTTGAGGGTCCACAATGTATCGATATCCAGCAAAAAATGGAAAGGAAACCAGCCATGTGCAGAAGAGAGATCACACTGTGAGACAGGAAACAGTAAGGACAGCTGAGACAACTACACTTACTTTATACCAACCTGTCCTCCCAAGAGCTAACTCAGTCTGTGTGACCAGCCTTAGTCCCTTCTGAGCATGGCACCTCCATGGCATAATTAACTTCCATGAGGCTCCACCTCTTAAGGAGTCACCCTCTCCATCTGGCCACAGTAGGGATGCAACTTCCAGCCCATGAAACCTGGAAGGATATGCTCAAACCATATTCAAGTCATAGCATATAGTACAGAAAACATAACTCAATATCTATTGGCATGAAACTTTCCAGATGATACACAGGCTTATGTTTTGGGGCATCCAGGACAAGCAGAAGACACTGCACCCCTCAGAAGATGAAAGATCTCTTGAAGAGAAGATAAATATGATTCTTGAAGCAAAGACTGACATTAGCCCTGGCCACAAAGAGTACAGAGCCCTTCCTGCCCGAATCTGTCCTGGAGCCCTTCGTTAAATGACTCTGGGAAGCCTTTTGAGTGTGTGTGTGTGTGCTAATAGGAAGGAAATTACACTCTCAGTGCTGGTATACAGAGGAGTTGGCTGATACATTAGCATCCTGATCTGACATGGCTGTCAGAAAAATTATCCATGACCCAGAAGGGGCCACACTAAAGGTGATTTATTCTCTTCCTTGGCTTAGCTTGAGCTCTCCCCCGAGAAGGCCATGCCAATTAAGCAAAAAATAAGGCAAATAGCATGTGTTGTGTTGCCCGGTGTTGACTGCTCCTCCAGAGAGATCTACAAATTAATTTTCTCCTCATAGCCCTGCTCGGCAACCAGTTCCAAAATGGAAACCTCAGCGGTTTGTCTCCTTAATCGCTCATTCCCTCTTCATCTCCTTTTTTTTTTTTTCAAACAAAATTAAATCATTTAACAACGATTTTAATAAGCACTAAAAAGTGTAATGAACCAGATAATGAAGAGCTCATATTATTTTCTTTATCTACTTTGTATTTAATTTATTTTGTATGTTTCCTTTGCATGCCGCCTCTCTAAGACTTCTTTCTGCCTTAGGATTTTTGATGAATGCTTCTCTCGGTTCCACTGAAAGCTCGTAAACATCTTGATTTGAAAGCTGGACTGTATCCTGTCAGATTACCACCGATAGGCTTGGAAAGCCAGTGCCCGAGACAAGCCATCCCTCTCCTGAGAGGTGGAATCACTCAGCACAGCTCCTCTTGGGGGGAAGGAGGCCATATTGGGCTGGGCTGTACTCTAATAGGAAGTGTAGTGGTACTGAACAGGGCCCCTCTGGTTTATGGCTAGGAATGCTGAAAGAAAGGGCTGTTTATCCTGTGCCATTGTATCTGGGTAGCACATAATTAAATGTTTTAGCTTTCTGGGGATTCTCATATAAGCATTTGCCTGAATTGCACAGGAGATTTTGGACTGGGAGTTTTGAGTGACACCGGGACTGTTGGGACCCTGAGGAAGGCATTTGTACATTTCAGTTGTATATGCGATTGTTCTGTCATGTTAGGCGGAACTGTGGCCTTCTTACTGTGTCTATTTAGAAATTGGCTACTGCTTAAGGGGATGTGATAAGTGATCAAGTTGATCTTGATTGTCAACCTGATTGGATTCAGAGACTCCTAGAGAGGTGATTGATTGTTCAGGTATAAACCCCATGGGTGTGCTCACCCATCGATGATGTCATAGTTGAATGGGCTACCAGGAGGTGGGGCCTCGCTGGAGGAAGTGAGTCATGGTGGTGACTCCGAGCTCCACTTGAGGAACCATAACTTGTCTCTGATCCCTTCTTCTCAGGCTCTTCCCTGTGTCCTGCTTCTCAGATGCCAAGAGTTACGCGGCATCTTCCACCTTGCCTTTCATCACGATGTTTCTGCTTCACAGTCAGCTGACCATGGACTGAAGCCTCTGAAATTATGAACCAAAGTTGACCTCTCCTGCTTTAACTTGTGAAGGTCAGAAGTTCTGCCCTTGCAGCGGGAAAGCTGACTAACACAAAGGTTCAGATTAGAATCTGATTGGTGCACAGAATGCAAAGGCCAAAGTTTCAAGGCCTTGTGGCTCCTAGTTTTTCCATGTGCCTGACGACTATTTGCAGATTCTATATAAAATACTCAAAATGGTTCCATTACCTGGGACACACATATCTTGAGTTAGGGAACTTAGCCATGTGTTCCTTTTTAAAATCCTTCAGCGATTTCTGTAGTGATTAGCAGATGATAGGACAAGGAGAACAAGCCGACAGACAGCCGAGAGAGGACGGCCCTAATAAACTCTGTGTTCATGATCTTCAGGGACAAATTACTACTCAGCCTGGGGAATGCAAACGGTGGGTCCTTGAGAACGGACACAAAGTCATCTTATCTTTTCTTTCCTTCTAAATATGTCATATCTTTGTTTCACTGAAAAGAAAAAAATACAAAGATATTTTTCAAACCCAGTCTCTAAACTGAGATAAAAGGATATAGAAGTTGTTTAGGTATGCACAGGACAAATTTCTAAGAACAATATCTATTAAATGACAGCCAGCATGACCCTGTGGGGAATATTCTTGAGGTGAGGGTCACAGCAGGTGTTTCTGGAGATTATCAGTGCACAAGACAAAGAGTGACCCTAGAATAAGGGAGAATGGAAGGGGAGCAGGTATTTGTCCCCACACAGGCACCTTAGGGTGTATGTAGCAGCAGAAATGGAATCTGTGCAAGAGGACGTCTTGAGCCCCTGAACCATAAGGAGAAATACAGACTGGACTGCAGGGAGATACTTTTCACCTTTCCCTGGCATCCTCTGGCAGAGCGCAGAGAGTCCTGGACAGGGCTGGGAATCCTGGCTCGGCCCTTGCCAGTAATGGTCGTCACTCCGTGCCTCAGTTTCCTCATCTGCACACGAGGAGTGATAAAAGCAACGTGAACAGCACAAAGCTGCTGTAATAGTACGTAAGATGAACCCCCGACTGATGAGCGCAGGGGAGTCAGTCCTCAGAGGCAGAGGACATCCACCGTTCCCAACAACTGAGCCTGTGCCCGC
This sequence comes from Petromus typicus, assembly GCA_004026965.1. Lineage (NCBI taxonomy): Eukaryota > Metazoa > Chordata > Mammalia > Rodentia > Petromuridae > Petromus > Petromus typicus. The sequence goes on from PVIR01001723.1 coordinate 68,539, forward strand.
TCCCGGGCCCCTCTTTTCTGCATCTCTCCCCCTGCAAACCTGCCATGTCCCAGCTCCTCGCTAATGAGGGGTTTTCTTGAGAAGGGATTGATTAAAATGTACTAGCAGACCCTCATTTTGCGTCACCGAGCGTGTGACTAATAGCCGTGGAATTGGTGGCACCGATAAATAATTGGCCCTTCAGCCAGCCCCCTTGTCTGCAGAGACGCGCTACCATGATCTATCATAGCTGCAGACATCCGAACGAGCATCATCTCTAGATCATAATAGATCATGTTACATTTGTATATGCGCAGGAACATAATTTACTATTAAACAGGGCCAAGATCAGCACCGAAGAAATTATCCTTCCGCGGAGGCGGACTCTTCGGCCGCATTATATGCACGCTGTGGTTTTTAAAATATTAATTATATTGTAAACTAAAGGTTTACTTTATGTGTCATAAATCTGGGTGTCTCTTCTTCCTGTGTGCCCCATAAATATACTTCTCATCAACTTTTAATTATGCTGTTTGCATTATTCTGTCTTGAGGACGAGGGTGCATGCTAAATCATGGCCTTCTAATGTGGATTACAGCATAAGTTTAGTTAATTAAACCATATATTTTATTAGTTCTTGCACCTCCATCTTGTAAAAACATGCATTATTATGTCGAGGGGGGGGGCATTAAATAACAATAGCCAGGGTGATTTTCTTAGTATTGGTATTATTTTTTCTGAAGATTCAGATAATTTAGAAAAGTTCAATTGTCCTGCCTCACAGTGGTCCTGCTGGACGCTGAACATAAGCTCAGCCACAGGCTGGAGCCCAATCGAGGGCTGACTTTAAAGTTCAAGGTTGTGGTAGAGCCTGAGCCTTCACTCAGACTTTTCCACTTAACTCGCTAGGTTTCCTCTACTTTGTCCCTTTGAGTGAGTAGTGACTATTTCTCTGTTCCTGAATTCATGCAAAATTCACACTCATCCCTCCATATCCAAGGGGGATTAATCTAGAATACCCTCTCCAGAATAACAAAATCCAAGAATATTCAAGTCCCATATAGAAAATGGTGTGTAATTTGCATATAACCTATGCACATGCTCTCACATATTTTAAATCACCTTTAGGTTATTTTAACACCTAATACAATGTAAATACTATGTAATTAGTTCATATTTGGTATTGTTCAGGGAATAAAGATGAAGGAGAAGACCCATACATGTTCCCTACAGACACAATTATTTTCCTGATATTTTTATTCCATGTTTGGTTGAATCAGTGGAGAGAATGCACACAGTTACAGGCAATTGATAACAACAGAAGCTTTAAAATAAAAGAATTCTTGTTCATCTTTGAGAAGAGCTAAGCATGGGCTCTAGAAGGACAGTCAAAGCCAACCTTGATGATAAGCTTCTTGAAAAAGAGACAAAGCAATGGAGAGCTTCAGGTTGTTTGGGGTGCTATAGGTGTCTTTGTTTGGAATTCCAGGGCACCAAAAAAGTAGAGGATTAGGCTGTCAAAGAGAATGAGTTGAAATCTGCATTCTAGTCATGTGAGTGTGGGACAGACAAGTAGTGACCCTCACCATGGTTTTCTCATCTGAGAAGGTGATGCACGAAACTATCCCTTCAGGTACTGTGAAGGTTACCTGGAAGCCCAGCGCTGACCTACAATGTGCCAACCGTGGGTAGCTGATGCTACTGCTGCTGCCTCTGCTGTTGTGGGTGACATTCCTGGGGAGGCCAACAGATCTGAGAAGCTGAGTCCACAGCACTGATCTGAGCTGCAGGCCGACTGGGCCAAGTTCTACATGGGACTTGAACACTCTTGGATTTAAGTTGGACCACCACCCACCACCACACTCGTGACCCAGACATTCTCCAGTGAAGCTGACGGTGCTACTAGCTAAAGCTATGGTCTTGGCAGGCTCTGCATGCTCCATTTCCCACTGAGGACAACTGAGTCACATTGTCCGTAGGCCCCTGCTGATCTCTCGCCATGGTCCTTGGCAGTGTTGATGGTCCTCCTTCTGGCTTGCCATCTGGCCTCTCCAGTGCCCAGCTGTTCACTGCATGGGCAGAGGGAGGCCTCTTGGACAGATGCAGGTGACGACCCCAAGGCCCCACCGGACCTTCCTTTGTACTGCTGGCTGCTTTATAAACCAGCCCCAAGGAATGTGCAGGCTTTAGCAGCTCCTTCATTCACTTCCCCCTCCCCCACCAAGAATTAAAGAGCAGAGGCAAGATCTGTTTTGTTTCAACTTTTAAAAGCTTTTGAAGGTACAACTATTTGAGAACAACTAAAGAAAGCATTTTGTTCTCTTAACTGCTGCCCAGGTGGTGAAGCACCCCCTTCCCTTTCCTACAGGGAGTGGAAAGGGGCCTTTAGATTTCATGGGTGGATCAGGTCCCCCTTTACACCCCCAGGAGAGTCCTCCAAGTCTGCTACCTTCTAAGATAGAATCCACTACAAGCCTCACCGACAACAAAGCACTGAGTCACAGCAACATGACCAGCAGTGACTACAAGAGCCTCTACTGGCCACCCCTCCCCCTCAGGAGTGTGGGCGGAGACTCAGGGAAGGAACCTCTAGAGGAAGACTTCTTTCTTGTAATGGATCCCATATGTCAAGGGCTGTGTTCTGATGTTCTCCAGTCCTGAAGCACCTAGGCTTTGATTTTTATTTGATTTTGTATGGATAGAGATATAGACTCAGTTTACTTAGGCCTCAGATCTCAAGCTGACAGCTCAGCATTAAATAAAGCATTAAAGGCACATGCTAATTCCCCTCCTTCTCCTACAGTGTGCTTGTGTGTGGTCTTACCTCCCGCTCCGCCCGCCCGTGGCTCTCATCCTCCTTTCCTTAAGGCTATCTTCTAGATGTTACAAAGAAGTTTATGCTTTTGACCATGAAAATGCCACACACACACTCCAATCTCAAAATACAGAAGGGAGGCTGACAATTATCTATAACTTATTTCCCTATGGCTCGAATAAATCTGGATCAGTAGAGTCAGAAATATAGAGATTTTAATGGAGGCCCCATTCCTAAGTTTCAATCTTGCTAAACTTATTAAGTAGCTGGTGGTATGAAAATCTAAGTTGAGAAGAGGGGAAATCTGTGCTTTAATTGTTATGCAAACCTTCCCTTTTTTGCTTCTATTATAAAGAAAGAGAAATAAAGAAATTCTCATCAAGAACTAGAAATACGCAACTATGCTCCAAGAGCTTATAACTTCTAGAGCCAAGCAAGGCCTCCTCTGGCTTGCTTTCACCATTTCATGTCAAGCTCACACTCTTTTATCATCAGAGGAGTATTGATATTCAACTGCTAAAGATGGAGAACGGTGGGGAAAACGCCAGCTCAAATCGTCAGAGTTTGAAAGCTCCTGCAATCCATTGTGTGGAAGACGAATCCAAGAGGACCCGGATGGAGCCCAGATCTGGAGCGTTTTCTGTTTGATCTGTCAGATTCTGCATCTCCATCAGGACAAGGAGCCTTTGCAAGAAAGCAGAAGCCAAACTGAATTCCAGATGGAAAGGAAATCCGACTGTCACCCTGGGATGCTGATGATCTGGTTTAGTCATCAAGACTGCCACAGCTAACAGAAAGCTTCAATCTGAGTCATTAAGAATTTACTCGTTTTGTCTCTCAACCCCTACTGCGGGAGACCCCTGAACCTTTATTTTCCTTCTGAGGCTGTCCTGGGTTTTCTTCTTTAACATTGTCCCTGATTTATGGTATGTCCACATTTCCCTGGATAGTACCATCTTTTGAGTTATACATCATCAGAGTGACTCATTCTGATGATGTATGGCCCCAATACATCATCAAAGCTCCTTGCTCTGCCGTTGCACTAATGATATGTTAGTGTAATACATCACCAGGCTGAGCTGCAGCCGTGATGGATGGAGCTGAGGGTGATGGGAGTCCACGGAGAGGAGGCTGAGGAGCAGGTTACAGGGAGACACAAGAGGAAAATTCGTCAAACCCAAGTCGGCCTCCTTTCCTGGTACCAATACCCATGCTGAATTAGCACTATGGTTGCATTTTTAAAGAAACACTGGAGCGTGCATTATCCTCAAAGTGGTGTGAGTGTGGAGACCATGTACAGATGACAGGCATGTTAGAGGTTATATGTGCATCACCCTAGGTAGGAGGGAGAAGGTGTCGGCTGGGTTGACCTGGGGAAAGATGCAGCAAAAACGAAGATGTAGCTCAAGAACAAGGACTTCGTTGACTTGAAGACAGTGACTGCACCCTGAAGAAGGTGGGAATAACAAACCTATCACCTGTGCTCTCAACCCCAGTGGAGCTCATTGGAAATGCTCTGGGGCTTTCTCAGATACCTGTGTCTCAGATCATCCATCTATCAGGACCGAGGCCGGCTCAGCTGTGCACACTCAGCATAGGAAACTTTGACAAATGAGTATTTGTTGGTGGATAGATGAGTGCTAACTTGAATCCAAATTTATATGAGTTAACAGCTGGAACTTATCTGTAAATGGAGGTGATAAGACAACTTACCACACAGAGTCCTTTTGAATATTATGGGAGATAACAGATTTCAAGTACCTGGAGCAAAACAAGCACTCAGTGTTAACCACTGTAGCCACTGTAACAACTAATGTGGCCGCCATTTTGGCTGCAAGCATGACCACCTCTACCACCATCACCGCCCTCGTTGTTACTGTTGGTGAATCTCTTTAAAGTCTTATTCTTCCTACCTTCTGCCTTCTCTCAGATCTGCCTATTGTCCCTCTTATGCGTCAGTCCATAGCAGTATAGTAAAGCACTGAGCTGATTCTCCAGTTAAAAAATCAGAGTGGTACTTAAAATTCTAGGAGTTTCAGAGTAAGATTCTCTGGCAGGTCTACCTGCTAAAATACATGTAGATTTGGAAAAATGTGCCAAAGAATCTTTTATTGAGATGTTATTTACATCATATAAAATTAACCACTTCATAGTATACAGCTCAGAGATATTTCCCAATTATCCAGTGTCCTGCAACTACTACTATTGTCTATTTCAAAATTTTCATGAGCCTGAAGGAAAACCCTGTATTTATGATGTAGTCAGTTCCTTTTCTCCATTCCCCATAAACACTGATCTGCTTCCTGTCTCAGTAGTTTGCTCTTCTGAATATTTCATATAAATAGAATCATGCAATATGTGATTTTAGTATCTGGCCTTTTTAAAATCAGAATAATGTCTTTAAGGTTTATCTACACTGTATTATTCATTACTTATTCTTTTTCATAGTTTGATAATATTCTATGGTGTGTATCTACATACTACAATTTGTTTTTCTGTTAGAATATTGATGAACACTGGGCTCTTTCTCCCTTCCAGTAAGAGTAAATAGTGCTGTTATGTACAAGTACCTTTTTGAGTACCTGATTTCAACTCCTGAAGTACACACAATACTTGGAAGAATATCTGGGTCACATGGTAATTCTGACTTTAACTTCCTGAGAACCATCCAACTGTTTTCTACACCAGCTAAAACATTTTGCATTTCCAGGAGAAATTTACGGTATTCCAAATTCTCTTCATCATCACTGATACTTTTTATTACCTCTTTAGATTTTACCATCTAAAAGGTTAGCCATCCTTTGGGGTATGAAGTGGTACCTCACTAGCTTCAATTTGCATTTCCCAAAGGTGTTTATCATCCTCTCATGTGATCAATGGAGATATACAGGCCTGTTGTCCATCTGTTTGGATTATTTGATTTTTTTAAATTTAGTCTTTAGAAAGACTTCAGTATTGAAAATGTCTTTATCAAGTCTATCATTTTCAAATATTTTCTCCTATTCTATCAAATATCTTGATGATATCCTTTGTACAAAGTTTTAAATTTAATGAGCTCCAACTTATCCTTCTTTCATTGCACACAAAATATATTCATTCTATGTTAACAGCCTCCAAAGTCTTAGTATGTTCCAACCTTAGTTGTAAAGTCCAAAGTCTCATCTAAATATCAAGTAATTAGATATGAAGATGGAGTTGTGTTTATTTTGGAGAAAAATTTCTGCAAATTCACAAAGCCAGATAGCTTATATGCTTCCAAATGTAATGGAATGACAAGCATATTGTAGGCATTCCCTTTCAGGAGGAGAGAAGAGATAAGAATGAAGAGATGACTTGTCCCGAACAAGCCTAGAATGACAATTGCAAGTGAATCTTAAGGGTTGAAATAATCTCCTTTGCATACCTTCCACACCCAGTGGGATAACCTGTGACCCCACAGCTCTGTGGGTACAGTTCTGCTTCTTTGAATTAGCCCATTCAATGAAGTTAAGAAGAAACAGCCCTGCCTCTATTCTGGTAGTAGGAGTTGTCGCCATTTGAATAGTAGGTTCTCTTAGAATCACCTTCGGTGTCTGTTTCCTTTGTCTTGGGTACCAGTGTGACAGCAAAAACCATCATAGTTCCATATTATTAACTGTAAGAAATCCAAGCCTTCCTTTACTCCATCGTGCCCATCTCTAGCCCCTTCAGTTTAAACAAGCAGTGACTTTGCTGACATTAGTTCATCTCATTATGAACTATGAGAGACAGACATTCTTGGTGCTCTTTCCAGCACACTTCCTCTCTCTCTCCCTCTCTCTCTCTCTTTCTCTCTCCTCTTCTTTCTTCTGTTTTTCAGTCTGCTCAGGACAAGCTGAAATTTCCTAATACTTTAAAGTTCTACTTGTTTATCCATAAAAACTACTTTAAAAAATTCAATTATTGCCATTTTACCCTAAGCAGTCAGGAGAAAGAAGCTGCTTCTTTAACATGCTGCTTAGAAATCTCCTCAACTATATATTCAGTTTTATCACTTATGATTACTATCTTCTATAAACCACTAGATTATAGTTCAACCAAGTTCTTTGCAACGTTAAAACGAGGACTGACTTTCGGCGGATAAGAGACAGGGGGACTTTTCTCATAAAGGCATTGGTCTCATCGAGGGGATTTCACCTTTACAACCTCAGCTAAATCTAATTGCCCACCAAAGGTCCCAGCTCCAATAGCCTCACACTGAGCATTAACCCTTCAGTGAGTAAACTTCAGGAACACATGAACATTTGGTATATATCTTTATGTATTTTTGATATCACACCAAGGAATCCATTGTGGAATTCAAGACCATGAAGATTCACTCATATATTTTCTTTTGAGAATTTTATAATTTTAGCACTAGAACATTAGGCCATGGATCCATTTTGAAGCATCTCACATACAGGATATCTGGTTGAGGTCCAACTTTGTTTTTTTTCATGCCTACCAGTTGAAATAGTTCCATGTATCAAAATGGCTATTGTTTTGGTTGTTGTTTTTGAAGAGTTTTGGTAAAAAATAAAAAATCAAACAATCAATCAATTACCGTAAATACACCACAAATAAAATTTTAATACATTTACACATGGGCTCGGGAGAAAGTCAAATTTTCAGAAGGCACAAAGAAGCAGATTCTAGGACAGGGTGAGTGAAGACTGTGTAGAAACCAATAGGCCCGTATCAACACTGTGCTTATTTCAACAAAGTGGGGAAAGTGACTCTAACGAGACGGAGGCCTAACAAGCAACACAGCAACAAGTAACACCCAGGCCTCTGGCAGAAGCAACTGCTAATCCTCACCGGGACAAAGAAGCATCACTACGGATCCCCTGAAATGAGGTGCAACAGAATGTGAATGTACTATTTAATGAATTATTTAAGAATTAATAATATGAATTATTTAATAATTATTTAAGAAATAAGTCATTAGCAGGGAAAAAATAAAAGCCACAATAGTGGTTAGATTATCAGAGAGTAAAGGCACTGGAACTTTCAGCTACAGAAGATAAAACTGAGGGGTACAACATTTAAATAATTAAAAGACAAGTTTTAAAATAAAGGAATTGCAGATTTTTAATTATGATCATGCAGAGGACATGACTAAATGTAATTTAGAAGAGGAAAGTATAGCTATTGAAATTAAAAAAAGAAAACTAGTGAATTGATTAAAAACCAAATTATACACAGCAGATAAAATAATTAGTGTACTCAGGTTTGGATCTAAAGAAATTATTCAGAATGCAATGCACAAAAATGGGGTAAGAAAAATGTGAACGAGATAATGAAACATAAAGAATAAAATAACAAGGTCTAGGATTCAAGCTGGAAGAGTTCCAGAGAAAGAAATTAGTAATCATAAAGGAGAAACAAGGGAAGATACATGGGCTGAAGATTTTGCAAATGTCAACAAAATATTAAATACGCAGACACAGGAATATCTGTGCTATGTAATTGCAGAAATTTTGCATAAAAATTATAAATAGTATAATAACAAAACTGCATTATATCAAAGCCAAAAGTTCTTTTAAAAAGCAAGAAAGAAATCTAGGCCCTTAAAAAATATAATGAGATAAAAGCAATAGCAATAATTGAAGCCAAAATATGATGGTTATTACATATATAATGCTGAGCTATGTGCCTAGTAATATTATCTTTCCAGAGTAACAATAAAAGAGAAAGGGAGATTTTTAAGCAATTTCCACAAACAGACAAATTTGTATATCAATAAGTACATGTATACACAATCTAAATAAGCAATATCTGTACAAAATACTCTTTACAGTAATAATATTGATAGAAAATGTATGAGGTTTTTAAAAGTAGGACAGAAATAAAATGGTGGAAAGCAATTGAAGGAAAATAGAAAGCGATACCCTCTCTTAAAAATGCTCTTAAAAATAAAGGTAAGATATTAAAGATAAGTGAAACTTAAAGGATTCACATGAAGTACTTTAAAATTTATTAAAAGTAATTCATAAAAGAATAACTATAAAATGAAGAAAGAATAAGAATGATAGAAAAAATAAGATAAAAACAAAGCCCAAGTTAATAGGTTGAAGTAATTTCAGATATATGAGTAAGTACAGTAAGTAGAACGGGGTAAACTCAATAGCTGAAAGACAGAAGAGACCAAATTAACATTTACGAATAACAATGGATAGCTATATGCTACTTAAAACCCATGAGAAAGACACACAATGTAAGGGCCCAGAAAAATTAAAGGCAACATACCGGAAAATAGATTAATAAATTTGCAAACACCAAAAATCATTGCAATTGAGTAATAGGTCATGGCACCTGATATATTTTGCTTCCTTCAGTACATGTTTGAATTATTTTTTATAATAAACTTTTTTTGAAAATATTTAGAATATCCTGCAAACAATTAAAGAAAACTGAAGTAATTTTATTATTATAAACTGATTATCAAATTGATTTTTCAATAAAAGTAGTATTAAGGATAAAGAGTTTTGATAGAATATTTTTAAAAGACCATTTATCAGCAAGCTATAATATCTGTAAAATAGGAAGCCTTGAAAGTATAAACAAAATATCAGTAGGAATATAGAGTGAAATATGCTAGTCTTCCATCACAGTAGACAGTTTCAATACATTTCTCTCAGTCACTAATGTAGACACAAAATCTTGAGAAAGTAAAAAGCATGGGATGTTATCATTAAAAAGTGGCTTCAGTGGCTGTAAATATTGCCCTACAATTAAGAATCAGAGAATTTTCATTCCCCTTAAGCTCACAGAGCTGAACTATATACCAGGTTGTAACACTAATGTTGCCAAATTTTCACGTGATAATATTCATATGGTATTTTCTGAAGAAGATTTAATTATAGCAGACATCAATTTTAAAGATTTAAATTTTCATATTTCTGGAAACTAGAAGTATGTATGTCTAACACAGGAGACAATGAAAATTCCACAGTGGAAGTTTTAAAATACTTATAACTGACTGTCATCAGAACACTTGTGGGGTGGTAGCCAAATCCGGTGGTAGACTGCTTAGATTCCCAAACACTTGGGAGGCTAACTAGTGAATCCAAGAGTATGAGATTAGTCTGGACAATATTTTTTTAAATTATCTAAAAATCTTTTTGGGATGTAGCAGAAATGGAACTTCAAAGAAAGTGTTTAGCATTAAGTTCTATTAGAAAGAAAAAGTGACATATATTGGTGATACAAGAATTCTAGGTAAAAAGTTAAAAATTAAAGACACAATCATTCAATTTAGAAAGAAAATTTTGCTCAATGATAGGCAGTATAAGGACATTAAAGATAAAAGTAAAAATCAGTGAAGAAGATAAAGAGATGTGCTAGCAGTTCAATAAAGTCTAAGTTATGTTTTGGAAAGAAATTTAAAATAATCAAACTTCTATAAGATGAAAGGGGACAATGTTGAGATTGTAACAAAAAAGTAAGGAAACAAATTTTATATATATGGGGGGGTGGTAGGGTGGGTGGGGCTATGGGAAAAAATGAGAATTAAGTTGTGTCTTATACTGGTACAAATCCCCATTATGGAGTGCAATCATGATGTGTATATTTAATGTACCAATAAAAATAATTTTAAAAAAATCAAACTTCTGATTAAAAGAATGGATTATAAAATGGAAAAAAGACATAATCATAAGTAAAATAGGATAAAATGTAAGACTTTCATGCATAAGCATATTCCAGTTTGAAAAATCAGATGAAGCATAAATTATTTGAAAATATGACATATAGTAGTTGATTAAAAAACAAAGACAATATTGTTAAGATATTTAATCAATATCCCAAACAAAGTAAGATTCAGGTAGATATTACTAAATGTTTAAAAAAAAATTTCATTCCAATATGCAGTACTCTCTTGAGAATAGAATAAGATATAAATGTAAACTTGGAAGAAAATGTAAACTTGGAAAAAATCCCTGGGGGCCAGGGATTTAGCTCAGTGGTTCCGGCTCCTGTCTTGTAAGCACAAGGACCCAGGTTCTATCCCCAGTAACCACATACCATATTGGGTGTGGACACTCACACCCAGCAGCAACCAGTACCACATACCACAGTGCCTGACATGGTGGCTCATGCCTGTAATCCCAGCACTCGGGAGGCAGAGGCAGGAGGATTGCTGTGATGTGAGTTGGAGGCTGAGCTCAGGGCCAGCCTGAACTACAAAGCGAGACCCTGTCTTAAAAAAAAAAAGAAAGAAAAATGGAATAAAGAAAAACCAGTTAAGGACCAGTAAAAAAAGAAATCCATAAGCAATCCTAAAATTAATAAGCTAACTATTCATATAGTTAGTGAAAGAAACTGAAGAAGCCACAAAAGTGCAAAGACGGCCAATGTTTATGACTTAGCAGAACTATTCTTATTTTTTCCTGTAGCACCAAAAAAAAAAAAATCTATAGATTCAATAGAGTTTCCACTTAAATGTCAATAACATTTTCACAGAAATAGATAAAAACAACCTCGGCTTATGTATATAGGTGGCAGGGGTAGCAGGGAGAGCAGGGGAAAGTGGAAAAGTGAGAACAAGATGTGTCATGTGCAGGTACAAGTTCTTAGTGTAGAATGTGATCGTATTGTATGTATAAAAGGTACCAATAAAATCAATTTTAAAAGTTCAGAAATTAATTCATATTCTGATAGCCAACTAATTTTCAAATACAAATATGCCAAGAACATAGATCGGAGAAAGGATAGTCTTTTCAATAAATGGTAATGGAAAATAGATCCCTATATTTCGCCATCTATAAAACAAAGTCCACACTCAAAGTGAAACAAAGTTCTAAATGATAGACCCCAAACTATGAAACTTCTAAAACCAAGCTTAGGAAACATGCTTCAAGGCTTTTCCATAGGAGAAGTTTTTGTTTTCAAAAGAAAACAAAATAAGTAGACAAATAGGATTATCTCAAACTAAAAACTGTTGCACAGAAAAAAATAAACATTCCAGCAGAAGAGAAAAATGGTAAAATATAGGAAAATATTGCTGAACTATTCATCCAAAAAGGATTAATATCCAGAGAATAAAAGGAACTCAGGCAACTCAATGGCAATGAAACAATCTGTTTTTAAAACCTGGCAAATGATCTCAATGCGTGTTTCTCAAACTGGCCAACAAATACGTTAACAAATGCTCACCCTTACTTGTCATTAGGGAAATGCATTCACATAAATTATAAGACGTACTCTGTCTCCACTGAGAATGGCTAACACCAAAAGCAGAAAACATAAGAAATAGAGCCAAATATACCCTTTAAAAATTTTTATGTACTGTTTCTTTGTGTATACATTAGCACAGCGATAATAGAAAATAGTATTAAGATTCACATCAGACTATAATAATAGATCTATCATACAATCTGGCATTCTCACTTTTCAGTATGTAGCCAAAGAAAATGAGCTCAGCATGTCAGAGATAGGCACTCCCGTGTTTATGGAAGAACTGTTCACAATAGTCAAGATATAGTCAACCATGGCATGCAGAAATAGATGAATAAACATATTATTTAGCCTTAAAAAGAATAAATGACATAAGTGGAAATGGAGTACACTAGGTTAAATGAAATAAGAAAAGTATCAAAAAACAAATATCTTATGTTCTTACTCATCTGTGAAAGATAAAATAGTTAATCTCATAGAACAACCACGTAAAACAGTGGCCTCCAGTATAAACTGGGTGGGGGAGGATAGAGAGGTTTGATAGCAGTTACCAGAATACAACTAGTTAGAAAAAATTAATTCTAGTTTTCAATAGCCCAGTAGGGTAACTATGGTCTACAACAATTAATGAAAATAATCAGAAAAGAAGTGTTAATTCTCCCAAAACATAGAAATGATGAATGTAGGAGGAAATGAGAATTGGTAGCTACTCTAATTTGAACATTAAAAAGTGCACACATATCAAATTATTGCACTGCGTCCAATAACTCTGTACATATATTCCATGTCAATTAGAAGATTTTGTCTATGGCCATACCACCCTGAATGCACCCGACTTCGTCTGATCTCAGAAGCTAAGCAGGGTCGGGCATGGTTAGTACTTGGATGGGAGAAAATTTAAAAATCAGTTGCATCACCTTATTTCAACAAGAAGTATTTATAAGATGTTATTATTTTGTTACAGTAACAAAAAATACTTAGAAATTAATTTTGCAAGAAATCTGTGATTTCTTGATGAAAAATATTTCAAATATATGATGAGGGTTCTTTATTAATGAATTGAGAGACTGAAATTTCCAGAGACAACAATACTCTCACAAAGGAGATTGAAAAAGAGCAGAAAATGAAAACTAAATCCTTGCTCTTTGGTGGAAAGAACCAATAGAATGAAAGCAATCATACTCCTGAAATTGCTATACAAATTTAATGCAATCCTGATCAAAATGCCAATAGCATCTTCACAGAATCAGAGAAAACAATCCTAAAATTCATTTAAAACCAGAAGAGACCTAGAATAGCAATTCTGGACAACAAAGACAAGGCAAGGGACATCACAATCCTTAACTTGAAAATATACTGCCAAACTACTGGGATAAAAATAACATGGAGGGCTGGGGACTTAGCAGAGTAGTTCCAGCGCCCGCCTGGCAAGCACAAAGTCCCAGGTTCGATCCCCGGTAACGACATACAAAAATACTGGGCCTGGAGACTCATGCCCACCAGTAATCAGTACCACATACCACAACACTGGGCATGGAGGCTTACGCCTGTAATCCTAGCACTCAAGAGGCAGAGGCAGGATTGCTGAGTTTGAGGCTGAGTTCAAGACCATCCTGAACTACAAAAGTGAGAACCCTGTCTCAAAACAAACACACACACACACACACACACACACACACACGCGCACATACACACGCACACACACACACGCACACACACCCCAAAAAACAAAAACAAAAACATGTTACTGACAAAAGAATAGACATGAGCATCAGTGGAACAGATTGGAAGTTCCAGAAACAACCCCAAACACATTCAACTAACTGATCTTTGACCAAAGGACCAATGGCAAACAGCAATATGGATAAATGGTAAACTTAATTGGTAATACAATTATTCCATAATAAGATATGATTTCATACCCACTGGCTTCCAACCATTACATCTCACAGTACTAAGTGGAGATGAGATTATGGAATTCTTGGAACTTGATATGAATGACTCTAGAATGAGCCGGCTTTTTAGCAAATATATTTTTGGGGGGGCCCTGCCCCTAGTCAGAATCAAGGACACCCTGTATCAGCTTGTTGCTCTATATTGATCGACCAGTAACATGAAAGGCTACAAAGACATCTGTCTCAGGACAGAACGGGGACAGTGACCTCAACCAGGAATTTGTCAGAGGGCATTGGGTAAATCTGTGTGTTTGGGTGTGTGTGTCTGTGTCTGTGTGTCTGTGTGTGTGTCTGTGTGTGTCCATGTGTCTGTGTGTGTCCATGTGTCTGTGTGTGTCTGTCTGTGTGTGTGTCTGTGTGTGTGTGTGTGTGTGTAATATGGCAAGAGGGTGAGGATGATGAGGAGGTGGGAGGAGAGGACTGGACCATCAGTGAATGCCCCAAATGTGATGAAATGAAACAGCATGCCCTGCTTGGCCAGTCTTCATGGTTCTACTCAGTCTTGGGCCCTGGGGGACTTAGGAAACATTCAGGAGACAGTCCATCCTCCGAGTGTGGACTTGAGCTGAGACACCTCTCGCCTGACTTTAGAGGCAGCACTGTGCCCACTTCTGGTAGAGATGGATCATGGTAAGGAAGGAGTCAAGGGTGGGGGTATAACTCGGGAAAATAAGTTGCCCCTTCTTGACTATCTAGACCTGTGCATTACTTAGGACCTAGCTTTTCTAAAATATACATATTAAAGGATCTTTCCTGTATGTGTCATAGGAGTTGCTTATAGGACTATTTGTTCTAGCATTACACACAGTGGCTAAGGGGAAACAGCTACATGTCCATTAACAACAGTACAGATAATTAAATTGTAAGATACTGTCTTTAAAATGTCCACAATTGACAGTTATGCACAATAACATAGATGAATATAGTCATGTAATGACTGGTGAAAGCACAAGCCATTGAAGACTGTATAATATAATCCACTCCTTATAGAATTTCTTAAAAGTAAAATTAAATAATATCTCTACTATATATTTTCATAAATATATATGGCTAAGGAAAGTAGAGAAAAGTTTGTAAATAGATTTCCCAGATTACTAACAACGCTGTCTTTTAGGTTGATTTGGATTTGTGAATATCTATTTTACCATTCAGATCTATAAGTTATATGCCATATACATTTTCCAATATCAAATAACATTTTTTCACATAATTTTACAAGGGAAAATAAACTTTTAAAGACATTTGACTGACGATTTCTCAAATCCATCTGAAGTCAGGCGTCCTTCCTCCAGTCCCTGTATTAACACCCCCAGTCAGTGTCTTTGGAGTGCTTGAGTCCCTGATTGAGGACACTCAGCTTTATTAATGTGGATTCCAAGAGTGCAGCTGGGGATGATGTGTGATCCTGCCTCTTGAACAGCAATAATAGCAATGCCACCTGGGACGAGACCATTTTCAACATTTCACCTCTCCAAAAATGGGACAGGAGGGTATTCGGGACTGTAAGATATAATAATCCCAAATCTACTGCCATCTAGCTTATTCCCTTGCTTTGCTGCTCTGGGGGGGCATACATAATTTTCTGTTCTGGGAAATATTAGCTCCCTCTGAAGCAACACACAACTTTTAGTGGCTGTTTGCATAAATACAATCTATTATTTCCTTACCCACAGCCTATCTCTGCTCTCGAAGCCTAAACTGTGAGTGAGAAATTACGTGTAAATTGCCCACTGCACCCTCCCAGGAACAGTGCTGGCTTTTGAACACTCAGTGATGTCAGCTGAGTGCTTTGACTCTTTGATCAAACCTGTAACTTAAAGAGACTAGTTGTGCACAATCACGTTTTCCCCATGGAGCAGGAAGAAGACGTCCAGGGACCGAGAATGAGGCCGTCATGTTCTCTTGGCCGAGCAGGCTCTGGAGTCTGGCTCTCAGCCACATAACTAATGCTTACTCAAGACCCAATTCGAGTCAACAAATATTGAATAAGATTTATTGAGTGTTGGTTACAGTCTTGGTTCTCTATGGCCAAAGACAAAAAAAGAAGAATCTGAATTGTTCCCTATTGTTAAAGAAGTAGAAGGAGAGAAATGTGGAAAAGAAACAGGCCGGGGCCCATGTCAATTCTGTTATAAACTTGAGTAGGCCTAGGCCAATCGTTTTATCTGTCCCGGCCTCTTTTTTCTCTTTCACAAGTTATTAAGTTTCAAGGCTGAACAGTTTGAAAAATTCTTTTTACAGATAAAAAAAATGGAGATTTATATGAATCTGGATAAGCAGAAGAGACTCCTCAGAATTTTATGACTGTAAGCTGTAGAGGCCATGTTAGGATCCAATATGTAGTTTTCCAAAAGAAAAAGGTGAACTCATAGAATGATGGGATGCACTCAAAGTCCACAGTCACATTATGAGAGAGGAGAGGAAGGAGCCAGGGGGGAGGAAATATAACTGAGTATTTCAGCTACTGAAGCCTTTCACATAGATTAGACTGTACACTGGCCTATATGGTAAGGCCAGTGTACAATAGGAAATGTCCTGACCTTTCCCCCTCCACTGTTTCTGCAAAAGAAAGGAAAGAACAATTATTTCTGTATGGGAAAGAATTCTTTTTTTTTTTTTTTCCTTTGAGAAAAGGTCTCGCTTTGTAGTTCAGGCTGGCCCTGTGCTCAGCCTCAAACTCACATCACAGCAATCCTCCTGCCTCTGCCTCCCGAGTGCTGGGATTACAGGTGTGAGCCACCATGCCCGGCACTGTGGTATGTGGTACTGGTTGCTGCTGAGTGTGAGTCTCCACACCCAGTATTATATGTGGTTACTGGGGAATCGAACCCTGGTCCTTGTGCTTGCAGCACAAGTGTTGGAACCACTGAGTTAAATCCTCAGCCCCGGGAAAGAATTCTATGAATTAAGTCCATAGGACCAATTTTACCAGAGAGAATCTGGTTTTTATAAAATAAATAATATTACTGGAAGTTTAAGCGAGGAATACATAGCTATCAAAACCTTCACTCATCCATTATTACGTATCTGCTCCCCCTTTCGGTTTCACAAACCCAATAGTATCTACATTTTGTTATTGTCTTACTTTTATTCTGCTAATATCATTTCTTTTCTTTTCTTTTCTTTTCTTTTCTTTTTTTTTTTTAGGTTTTTTGAGACAGAGTCTTGCTTTGTGGTTCAGGCTGGCCCTGAGCTCAGCCTCCAACTCACATCACAGCAATCCTCCTGCCTCTGCCTCCCGAGTGCTGGGATTACAGGTGTGAGCCACCATGTCAGGAACTGAGGTATGTGGTACTGGTTGCTGCTGGGAATGAATCGCCCAGTACAGTATGTGGTTATTGGGGATCGAACCCAGGTCCTTGCGCTTGCAAGACAGGCGCCAGAACCACTGAGCTAACTCCCCAGCCCAAATATCATTTCTTGATATCAACTTAAGTTAACAGAAAGCTTTGTGCCATGTGAATCCTGTATACCGGAATGAAGGACCAGGAATCACTGGTTTTGTGGCAGTGTCTCAGGTGATCTCATCACAGGAGAAGGACAAAATAACTCTGGTGCCAGGATTCCTGGCTTTTGACTCAGTATTTTATGCCCAAGGGACAGATAGAAAACAGTTATCAAAGACTGAACTTCAAGATATGTCGCCATTGATAGAGCAGCAGATCCTAAGGAACTTTCCCAACATTTCTGGGCAGACCAGGAAATTCTCCCCAAGTATTTGCAGCGCAGTCAGTAAATTTTTGCTTTGTAGTATTTATCATATATCTACAGTTCAGCTGCGTGTTCCTCATCAAGACTAGATTGGCTTCCTCCCCAGTGGGCTCACTCATGTGTCTGGGGGTCAGGTGGGCATCAGCTCTGAACTGGGTTCAGCTTGGACACCTTCAATAGGGCATCCCAGATGCCCACACCCTATCCTTGGCATCCAAATCTAGCCAGAGAGTATCTTTCCTGTTCCAGTGAAGCTGAAGGAACCAAGCAGAAATAGGTTTTTTTTTTTAAATTATCTTTATTGGTACATTAAATATACACATCATGATTGCACTCCATAATGGGGATTTGTACCAGTATAAGACACAACTTAATTTTCATTTTTTCCCATAGCCCCACCCACCCTACCACCCCCCCCCCATATATATAAAATTTGTTTCCTTACTTTTTTGTTACAATCTCCACATTTGAGCAACTGAAATGCTACATTTTCTCATTCATTTGGTTAAAATCACAAAGTTGAGCCCAAAGCCCAAGAGTAGTACAGATTCTGCTTCATTGGTGACAAGAACTTCAAAAATTACACGATGGAAGTGAGGACAGAGGGAAACATAAAGAACTTAACATGAATGGAACCTATCCCAGGTGCCTAGAGAGACTGAAGGTTTTTAAACTTTAAAAAATATTGATAGGCCATTCTGCAAATGAAGGGGAAAGGAACGAAAACTCTCTCAGTACAAGCCCATCATATGAAAGCTATTGTCTTTATGTCACTTGATTCTACTAGTCCTTTGAAGTTTATCCATGGA
This sequence comes from Petromus typicus, assembly GCA_004026965.1. Classification (NCBI taxonomy): domain Eukaryota; kingdom Metazoa; phylum Chordata; class Mammalia; order Rodentia; family Petromuridae; genus Petromus; species Petromus typicus. The sequence continues at coordinate 86,982 of PVIR01001723.1, forward strand.
ACTCAAATGAAAAATTTGGGGGATGAAGGTCAAGTTCACTGTCAATGGGATAGCACTACCTTGTGCAAGGAGAGATGGCCACCTCCTCAACAGGAGGAATCCAAGAGGTCTTCCAAGTGTGTGCCGTGTTAATCTATTCAAAGAAAGGATTCTCCTGTCATTGAATTAAAAGAATTGAGATGAAGTGTCTAAGATCTACTGCCAAAGAACACACAGACAGAAGAGCTCTGTGTGGGAGAGTTTTCTAGAATGAGCCACACTTAAATCCTTTCTGGCAGTATTTTCATTAAACACAATACTTTATGAATTCTAATGTTATTGCTTCATTAGCATAGTGACAGGAAGTTATATTTCACTTTTCAAAATAAGACTATTTTTCTCTTCATAAATGGCCTCCTGCTCCTGGAGAGGACATATGCAGCGAGAGGCAGCTAAGCCTTCAAAATAAGTGACAGAAACTGATTCCGAAGAACATGGAATCATGTCAGGCAGAGTCATTTATTCCTGTCTATTTGACTAGTTTTTACTCCATCCCCAAGGCTCCCCAGGTGACCCAGGTGACAATGAACAGGCTCTATGAGTCGTAGTTATGGCTACTCCACATAACTGAAAAAGGAATCCCAAGCAGGCCCAATGACCATATAATGACCCCTCATGAATAAACAGTCCTCCAGAAACACAACAGGAGATCTATATTTTCAGTGAGTTGATCCTTATGCCAAATGAAGAGAATGACTTCTTCAGTCAGTCACCTTTTCCTGGTGAATTAAGCCATAAGCAAACAACTTCTACCAAGGATTTCATCTGAAGAAGTGAGGAACCTCACACAGAGTAGGAAAAGCAAGTGACAATACTCAACGGTTTGCCATTCTGATGTGGACATGGTCCTACATGGGAAACCAGAACTCAGGGTCACAGCATTTGATCACTGTACCATCCAATGTGTTTGTGATTCTTAATTTATATCTGCAATTTTCCCTCGATTGTGATCACTATGGAGAGTTAGAAGCAAGACAGGTTTACTCCTGGTCTCAATTCTGACCCCTAATACAATGTGTACCACACAGTGGGTCCTTAGTACATTTGTCAGACAGGTAAACATCCTGCCATACTGCTCAGAGCCAGTGCCTTCCCTATTCCAGGTGCTCTCTCAAATACTATGATTTACAATATTAGAGAACCTACATTTACACCCAAGATTACTCTCCTTGGATCTTGCTATATTTTCAGTATTCCTTAGGAAGGATTAGGAATCTTTAAATTATATTCCTAGTATAATTCCGAATCAAGTTGTATAAAGAAATTAAATCCAAACAAGGATCTAAAATGAGAAATTTGAAAGCTATTTTCTCACAGAGACTTTATATAATGAAAATATTTTGTGATGAAAATATTTTTTCCTGTTGACTCAGTGTTTAACAGAACATTTTAATAAGTTCTATTTTACATAAAAGTTGAGCTTATTATTAACAATAGGAATATTAATTGATAGTCACTGTGAACCATCATCCTGTCTAGCCTTTGGGATGTACAATTAATTATCATCATTTTTGTTTTTATTTTAATTAAGTACTTAGGCAACACTTTACATATTTGATGTATTTTATAACCATTAATTACAGAATTAATGTAGAAACATAAATTATACATGCTCAGGAAAAAAGAATCATTTTTTAACTTCTAAGCAACAATGCCATTCAGTTTGCCTAGATTTTCTTCTTTGGGCAGTAAATTCTACCCATACGCAATAGGACATTTGAAAACCATTTTCCTCTTGAGAAGGACTGAATTAGTAAATGCTGACTGATAGCTTATAAGAAGGATTTGTGGCAGAGACTAAAGAAGGGGTAGGGTAAATGTGAGGAACACACATTTGCAGGAGCTCAGTGCTTCAGTCATATACCCAGCTCCCTTTGCGCTGCTGTTACTGAAGAAGTAACATTCTTCCATGTTTTCCTCCTTTGTGGAGGACTTCAGAGGGGGAGGATGGAGACGTCCTGTCAAGTAAGGTGCTGCAGGAGCAGAGGAGGAGTGGAAATGAGATGCAGAGATGGGCTTCAAACACTATTATGAAGCACAGAGAAGCACGGTTAAAGTTTGGTGAACTGCAAAGTAGGGTGTTCTTGGGAGATTCCCAGATGCCCGCAGAGACCAAAATCCCTCAGGTGCTCAAGTCCCTCATGTAAAGTGGCATCGCATTTGCATGTAGTGTGCGCACATCCTTCTGTGCACTTCAGATCATCTCTAGATCTTTCATATTACCCAATGCAAAATAGATGTTAAGTATATAGTTGCCCGATTCTATTGCTTAAGAGTTAACAAGAATAACATCATGCTCAGTGCAGACTCAGTTTCTTTCCTGAATGTTTTCAGCTGGGATTGGTTGGATCCACGAATGCAGAAACCAAGGAAGGGGGACTGACTGTGTGTCTCAAGCCCGGACTGCTTGCTCTGTGGACTCATTGAGAAGTCCACACTTTCATTGAAAAGAAAAGTCACAGACACAGAAAGGACAGTGCTGAAGGAGGAGTAGCCTTGGGTGGCTGATATGGGGAGCTGGCCTTCCTGATCTAATAAACACACTGTGAGAGGCAAAGTGTGGTTCCTGCATCAAGACTGTCAGGGTTCAGTTATCACCATGGCAGGATAAGTTCATTTGTGAGTTGAGAAAAAATAATTCCACATACTTTAGAGGAGTCAGTGTGAAGATAAATTATTTCACCCAAAGCCCTACAGATAGCAGATGATGTATAGTAAATTATCAGCCAATGATATTATTTATTTATTTATTTATTTATTTATTTTTTATTTATTTTTTGGAGACAGGGTCTCACTTTGTAGTGCAGGCTGGCCCTCAGCTCAGCCTTGAACTCACAGCAATCCTCCTGCCTCTGCTTCCTGAGTGCTGGGATTACAGGTGTGAGCCACCATGCCTGGCACTGTGGTTGTAGTGTGAGCCACCATGCCCGGCACTCTGGTATGTGGTTCTGATTGCAGTGGGCATGAGTCTCCATGCTTGGCATTGTTATTCCATGTGGTTACCGGGGATCAAACCGAGGCCCTTGCACTTGGGCAAGGCAGGCACTGGAACCACTGAGCTAAATTCCTGACCCGATATTTTTTACTTTTTAATCTTTATTGTAAACTGGACTATCCCTTGGAATTTTTTGCACCAAAGGCCTCTGTTATTAGAATGTTTCCTAGAGGAATAATAGGGTTTTCTGTTCACACACATGATCATTGAGAAGATGAAGCATACTCAATAGGAAGAAGGCAATGAAAACTGTCCTACACGGGGAGCTTGTTCTAAGTGGTTCTAGATGACAGATCCAGCTCATCAGGTTCCACTGAAGCAGAGTACGCAAAAACTTCCTCAGAGATATGTCTGGGCCTCCATGCTGCAAAACTCCACATAGTGCCATTGACTTTGTGTTTATGAAAAGCATAGTAACATCCCCAAGCACCAAGAATATCTCCAGAGTTTTCCATGCCCTGTCAGTAGAGGTGGGCCAGCGAAGGCTGGAAGACCAGGTGTCAAGAATCATCAGACCCAGTTATGATGATTAAATAGAATGCTGATTTTCATAAATTCAGAAAGTTATTGGATGTGCAAACATTTTAGGATTTAACTCTTCTTTGTCTGGGAACGTACAACTAAGATACAGTCTTATTATGATTAAATGTCATTAGAGTGCTATTACTTTCCTAATGTGACCAAGGCAAGGAGAGGATTTGTATCCAGAAAGAGGAGAGAGAGACAGAGACAGAGAGAGAGAGAGAGACAGAGAGAGAGAGAGACAGAGAGACAGAGAAAGAGAAAGAGAGAGACAGACAGACACAGAGATAGAGAGAGAGAAGTTTGTCTTCACATTTAGTTATATGCTTTTAAATGCATAAATAAATAAGATTTGAACAAGTACAATCTTGTATACATAATTTCTTCTCTCAGTATCCAAGGATAGTTAAGAGGACAGACAAGATGGATGTATCTACTTTGACATGTATTAACCCAGGAAGTCCTATTTAAATATGGGACCTTAAAACAAAACAAAACAACAACAAAAAGAAATGCTTCTAATTCAGTGGAGCTTATTTTAAAGACTGAGAATCTCAGGAAATTTCGAATCTTGTCCCAGACAAAAAGCATATGTGTATGTTCCTGCACAAGTAAATGTCTGATGTGTGTGTATGTGCAGCCACAATTACACACAGAGTTCTGCTCATTGACCCTAAAATCCCAAGGGTTTCCACCTCAAGAAGCCACATACACACTATGCTACACTACTTAGAGTTTATATTTTCCTGTTGCTCCTTGGGAGAAGAATTTGCATCTTCAACTTTTCTGGGGCTCCCCAAGAGTAGGACCCTCTTTTTCCTCTCTAACATATTAGTACCCTGTTAAATGACAAATATGGGGGTCCTTAATAACCTCCGGTCAAATGCGTGAATATTGAAAGGCTGATTCCCAGAACAGATACAGAACTAGCATTTCCCAGCTATCCCCAAGCCTAAAATGAATCATGTTTTGAAGTGTTTTTCTTTTCTCGTAGGAGGCATATAATGGATGAGCAAGACCTTTCAGCAACTTTTCTTAAGGGATGGCAGAAATTTCTCCACTCTAAAAATAAATAAATAAATAAATAAAAATTCTGGCTCAGAAATGAGTTTCCAAATCAGGAAGGAATAGTTTCAGACATGAAAACATCACATATACAGATATAATCTTTCAAGGGGGTAGATGCCAGGAATGGTTAGGAGACAGAGGGTCACCTTGGAAGGCTATGAAAGGAGGTCTTGCCCAAAGCCCGTGCACTTCTCATCCAACGGATTGACCTGGGAAATGTGTCTGTCTCTTTTGCCCTGGCCAACCACTCCTTTGGCAAAAACTCACAGGAATGTGTTCTGAGCAAGTGTGAATGTTATAAGGGGCCTTTTTATGAGACTTCTGGAATCCCAGCGGTACTCCAGCCCCACAGCTGGATACAAAGGCAGGACCAGCCTTGGCCATGAACTTGGAGGCACTTTCAGGATACAGCTTAGACCTGGGAAAGTGGAAAATACCAGTGAGGCTGTTGGGAGAAGTTCAAAGGAGATAGGGTGGGAATATTGCAGTAGGACATACCCCCCTTGTGAGGAAGGACAAGCTCAGGGTCACCAATTTGGCATGAAATAAGACACAACATGCTTAATGCCTACTTTAACCAAACAAGAAAGGGGCCTCTGGTGATAGAGTGATATAAAAAGAATTCAGCTTCCCAGCTTCCCTTCAGGATCAGGGTAAGGTAAAACTTAGGCTCCCAGGGCAGAGATATTGACTGAGTCATCTACATTTCTACAAGCATATGCTCTCCATCTTCCCCTTCCACAAAATATTTGTGATGATTTGACTTTTCAGGGTGTGAAATACTATGTTTTTGTGGCTCATAATAAGTATGAGGCCTTGGGCAAAGAATCAATTTTAGCAATATGGTTTATTCCCCATTTGTGAATTCAGTCATCATTTACTGAACATTGGTTTTGAACAAAAGTGAATAAAATTCAATTCTTTTTCTTTAGGCCTGTGCAGTCCAGAGGGGCTCCTCGACATAGAACCAAGCAATTGTAGTGGTGGAACATGACGATGCACCCAGAAATGACCCTGGGAACACAGAACAAAAGGTGCAAGTTGTAATTACAAAAATCTGGAAGGTTTCACGAAGGAAGAAATATCTGACCTAAATTCATTCTTCAAATAGGAAAATTACGGAAGAAAATGGCACACATTCTATCTAAATATCAGAGGCTCTAACAATGAATTCATATGTGAATATACAGTCCTGAGATTTACTTGGAAGGGAAATTTGCACAATTTATCATGGTTGTTGGTTGGCTTGTTTGATACATCCTAATAGTCCTATGTTGGCTCCTCAAAAGACCCAATTGAGCTCTGTGAATAGAGCTGACAGACACTAGGAAAGGAAGATATGAAGATGAGATTTAGGGTGGTGATCGTTTTTAAAACAGAAATATTTCTCAGCTTCAGGTCAAATTAGTATCCTTGATGTATTTAAAGGATGGTAGGACAGAGTTGGGCTCCTGACCTCAGCTGGGAACCTGGTTCTGTTACCTCTGTGACCCAGGGGAGGTTAGATAGATTCTCTGAATCTGAATTTAAGTGGGTAAAGGTAATAACTTTCTTTGCAACAGAGTCACTGTGAAATGTACAGGTAGGGGTGTTTGTAGGAACCCAGGCCATATCTGGAAAAGTGTGAGCTCTGCTCCCTCCTAATGTGTCACAGAGGTAGCAGAATCTAGAATCTGGTGGGAGCAGGGGCGGGGGAAAATTAAATGCAGTTCTTTCATATTGAACTACATGTCAGTCTTTTATTTTTTGAACTAGGATCATGCTAAGTTATCCAGACTGATCTCAGTAGATCTACTCCAGCTACTTTTCTCCATTTCCAAACTGTAGATATTCTTTTAGTTCCTATCCCAATTTCCATTTATATGAAGTATTAAGAAAATTTCATAGTCTTGTGTACATTTCATGGGGGCCACATATTTAGAGATAAGTGATGCAGCCATGCAGGTTGCAGCCATGAGAGCTATCAGCTTATTCCTCTTCTCCCTTGCCAATTTCTTACTATGGTCTCTCTCATATATTCCTCCCTAAAAGGACACTTATGTAGTCGATACAATATGCTCTTTAATCAGCCTTAACCACCAGAACTTGCAGGGGAAAAAGGTAGTGGTGGCAAAGGTTTTAACCTTTGTAGACCTAAGTCAAGCTCTGAGAAGGACCAGGATGTGCCCTGAGTTTGCATGGACTGCTCAGAAGGTTGGTGCTATAATGGCTGTCTCCTCTCGTCGCCCTGCCAAGGAACTTGTCAGTCCACTCACTGCTTCCTCAGGACAGAAACCTGCCGGAGGTGACCTGATGAGTGACACCTTCCACCTTTTAAGTGTGAACCATGAATACTTTCATTGAACAGGAAGAACGTCTCATGCTACTTGATAAGACAGAGTTTCCCCAGACTCTGTGTGGATCTAACAGGCAGGATGAGGATGGTGAGGGGGCATGCCGGGTGCCTTCTCCACATGACGCTGATTCCCTCCATATTTAGCTTTCATCACGCACAGCTGACCATCAGCGTCCTGAGGTAGCCATCAACAAGGCTCATGTTTCTGTGAGGAAGATGTGGTTGAAAGAACTGAGATTAGGCTAGAGAAGATGAGGTCACTGACGAGGTGGGGCCCACCTTCTGGAAGAGAATATTTTGAGGCTAGTTGAAGGAAGTACCAAAGGCAAAATAAGACAAGAAGTCAGAATCATGCTGAGTAGACACATTTAGAAAAGAAAGAGCCAGAACAAGCCATGGTGAGAAGACAGGCAGCCAGACAGGAGCAAGCAGCAGCGTGGTTATTTCTACAAATGCTATGGCTACGGCAGGGCTTCTCAAAGGTGTTTGCCCCAGATACCAGAAGAGAGGAAAAAAGATAGGTGAGAAAGAAGACCAACCTCAGCACTTGTTTACAAAACTCTCCAAGCACTTGTGAATCCCAGTGTCCATCTCCTGTCTGTAATTTTAACTCTGATCGTGGGACACTGAACACCCGCCACTCATCACAGGTGTTCAAGGAGTAAAGCGGTGCCTCAGACAGAGTGTCCTGTACACTTTGGATATTAATCCTGACAGAAAAATCTTTAGCTTTGCATGGATTAGTCAATGTAAATTCATTAACTACTTGTCATGACTGTAATATAATCTGCCCTGACTGTAAAGACTCGACAGCACACTGTTAATCAAATCTACACAGAAAATAATGCATTTCTGTTTAAACTCAACAGCTGCTTCTCTTGCCAGTTCAGAGGCTGGAGCTTTAAGAAAGAAAATAAAAACACTCCTTTGAATATCCCTAATAGACATCCTGTCTTTCAAAGAGAGGTGTCACAAGCCCCCAGCAGTGATAATTTGAAGGTAGCTTCTATTTTTGGAAAACCATGCACCCCCAGAATAATGGGGGTCCATCAGTCTCCAGTCCCCACCAGCAAGTTCACAGATAATAAAGCAGAATGTATTCTGCAGCACTGAACATTTTTTTTCCTCCCCAGATGAGTAATTACTAAGTTTTAATCATGCTCATTAGCCAGCCATTAGAGTCCTGTCCAGCCTTTCACCACCAGAGATGAGCTGGGAGAATGATTGTGGTCGGGGGCTGCTCCCAACCTGGTGAAAGACTTAACCATCTGTTCCACGTTGTAACCCCCTGGATAAAGTACTTGGTTTATAACTCTCACAGTCTGAGATTCCCAGCCCTGAATCTCTTTTTTAAAATTTAAGTTGAGCCAGGCTTGCACCATCCATAACTTGAAAGAGTAAGAATTTTGCATTTCCTAAAACAAGAAGCAAGCCAACAGAAAAAGTCACTTTCGTCACCATAGGTCGGTGCATCCAGGGATATTTTTAACGTGTCCCAGAAAAAGGACAATGGAAATGACTCTGAACTTGTTTCTCTTCTGTTCTCAAAGCAGCTGCTCCTGAATAAAGCCATCCAGGCCTTTAAATGCAGAAAAGGAATGTTTCTGACTTCTAACACCTTACTGTTTGTTGACCACCCCCCTCTTTTCCTCCTTGTCTGGATGTCTCTGAAGGGGCTGGTCTTCTATTCAGGTCTTTTTGATTTGAGTAGAGTACCTGACAGAAGACTCTGTACACACTGGGTGGTTTATGAAGCTTTGGTGTGTGATGGAATAGCCTGGATACATTTTCTTAGCTAAGACTTATTAGGAATATTAAGTGATTGTATTTATTTTTAAGCATGTGAGTTTCTCCTGTGCTTCAGTCTAGTACTGTTCAGCATACTGCCTATAACAACCTATGACCTTATTCTAACCTCCTTGTCTATAACCCACTCATTTGGAATTTTGTCTGCACTATCAAACAGCAAGAAAATAAATAAGGTTTCCCCTGGCTTCCTTTGTTATAGTAGATATGAAATCTCTGATCCCATTTCTGTCTCTTCCTGAGGTGCACCCAATGGTGACTTTCCTTACTGTTAGCATCCAACTAAGACAGGACAGCTAGGTAAGTGCTTGACCTCTCCCTTTTTGGGGGGCTCTAACAGGTGGTGAAACAGCTCCCCAAATTCCACAGCATCAGTAACAGTGTGGTCCAAGGGGACCTGGGGGTATTACTCTAGCAGAAGGAGGGGAGCTGATCAGAGGAAATAAAGGAATAGCCACATCAGGTACCAGGTCAGCAGACAGCCCAAGCGGAGAGTAGACATAGGAATCAGCATCCTACCCTCATGCCTGGGGAAGCTCCAGATAAACAAAGGCAGAGTCACTTCCCTGGACTTAGTTGTGTGCACTGAAATATTTACATTAAAGCCCTAACTCAATGTGACTATATTTGAAGGTGAAGGTTTAAGAGGTAATTAAGGTTAAGTGAGATTATGGAGTGGAGCCTTGATTAGAACCAATGGACCTACAGCACAGGAAGGAAAACCTCCTCTTCTCTCTACCCACATGGGCAAGGCCAGGTGAAGACAATCTACAAAAGGAGCCCTCGTCAGAAACAGAACCAACTGGCTTTCTGAACAGTCTTTCAGTGCCTAGAACTGTGAGAAAATTAATTTCTTCCATTTAAGATAAGTCTCTAGTATTTCTCTGTAACAACCTGAGCTAGTTAATTGAGCTGTGCTTTAATTCCAGAAGAGCAAGCCCAGTCTCTGGAAGGGGCACCTGGACTCAGAAAAGAAGACACTGGAATCAAAACCACACTCAGAGCTAGAGGGCTGTATCTCAGCTTCTTAGTCACTGCATGACTTAGGGCACGAGAGGGCTATGAGCTAAGCAGGTGGCAGAAGAGTGAGCCCAGGGTCCTCCCATGGAGACAGACAGCACAAAGGCCCACTAACTTTGACTGATCTGAACCATTATCTGTCTCACAGTGCATCCACCTGGAAAAGACCAGGGAAATCACCACCTTGGAGAAACGTAGGCTGTTGTGCCCTGGTTGGACACTAGCCTAGACAATCATGTCAGTGTTAAGTTTAGAAATTAGATTACAAACAACACTGGATTCTGAGAGAAAAAGCAATAATGTGCTCTAAATCAACATTTAACTCCAATCCTTCAAGGAGACCTCAATTATGAAGAACATTCAATGGGATTTACTTGAAAAATGTTTCTGGCAAACTGTAAGTTCTATTTGATTTAAGCATTTCTCACCAAGACCTTCACTGCTAACACAGTCATTGGACAGAAGAAAAATGACAAGACCTCCCAGCAGTCCCTTGTTCCATCCATATGCCAATCAATGGGATTATTCTGTCTGTTCAGATCCATCCCCACCCTACATCCCACCACCACTTTCCGTGGCTGGATGGCGACAAGATTGAAAAAGAATACTTCCTCAACACGGCAGTGGTCATCATGGTGCTGGGAGGGTTCTGTCAGCTCTTACCTCCCCAAAATTATGACCAAGCAGGGTCTTTGCATTTTCACAGCCCTTCAGTCCTTGTATGTGACTCAGTTTTGCCTCCATGTCTGATTTAAATGTTCAGTAGAGCATAGGAAAGAAATCAATGAGCTCCTACGCTGTGCCGACCAGTGTCTTAGATATTTATACCATGCTATAGTGTTTAACTTCCCCATACATCCTGCAGTGCTTCCTCAGGCACAATCTAGAGGTGATGAAACTGAAGCTTTGGGGTTGTGATACTTGCTGTAATGTATGTCATTGGTAAGTAGTAGTCCACATAGGGTCTGATGGCTTATACTAGAGAAAAGTGTTTGTTTCTGATGCAAAAATTTCTCCATCTGTGAAATGGACAGAGTTACAAATAAATCTATGGTCACATACTGTGAGTTAAGTAACCCATCCCAAGTCACAGATCTAGCAAATGATGAAGCCCAGGATTGATGTGGGCTGTCTAGATCTTGAGTCTAAGGGGTCAGCTAACAAGGCTGTAGAGACATCTACCAGGCCAGCTGTCCTACTGGTGCTCATATCTCCCGTTCTCACACAATGTGACAGATATGGTAACATCAAGATGATCAATTGTGGTAAGCTGATGAAGAGGAAATGCACCCCAATGTGCAAGCTCAGGATGGGAGTGAGCACTGGCCTCTCCCGCATCCCACTCCCATGGAAAGTTCTGGATTCAAAGTGCTGCAGAACTCTCTGCTCTTTTCTGCAAGCACACATTCCTTAGCCCTGTTGTATCAGGCATAAGTCAACTGTGAGCTACCTAAAGACAGGGACTAAACCTTACCCATTCATCCTTGGTCCTCATTGCCTGCCCCAGTGCCTGAAAATAGAAGGTGCTAAAAACTTCTGCTGAATGAATGAAAACATTAATATGGGATGAGCAGAAATTATTACCTTTATTATTTTTAAATGACAGGACAATGAGTGTTAATATTCAAGATGCAGGTAGGAGAAGTTGACAGACACAGTTTTCTGTTTGGGGGAGAGTGAAGTTTTGAATTTAAGTTTAGATCTCAGCTTCCAAAAGAGACAAGACTCATTATCTTCAAAGTGCAGATTGTGCAGTGTGGCTTTGCTTTGGAAATTTTCAGTATATAATTTGGAGAATCCCAGCTTGGGAAGAGGCTTATTTTTCCTAAGAAAACTATACAGACAACTCCAATTATCGTGAGTAAAGAGACTTTTCCCTCTCTTTCCTCTATCAGGCCTCTGTTGCACTCTGACTGTCTCATGAAAAACCATGGAAAGCAACAGGATGCATCTACTTCTTTCCTCCTCTAATAAACTTTGTCATTTACTGAAAACTGAGAGGCTACACTCCTCCCTGGATTATTAATGCTCCAGCATCCTTTCAAACTGAGCCACCAATGAGAACCCAAATAATCCTGCCTGCCGGACCCTATGGTACAGCCTGCCACACAGCACACATGCAGTGAGAACGCACAGTGCACACACGTGCAGATGCTCAAGACCACACACATGCACACACCCATCTGCTCCTTGCTCGTGCTGACCTGGGCCAATGTGCTTGTGGGATTGAGACAGGTTCTCCCCTCTTTGCCTCTTACTGGGTCTTGGAGGTGCTCTGCTTGATCTCAAGCTAGCAGCAGCTGAGTGAGATCAAAAGTAGATTTCCTATTCTTTGGGAAATCTAATGAAATACAGAATTCATCAGAGCCGGCATCGGGGGCTGAGGGGACATCCTGGCTTGCCTAAAGGACTGGAAAGGATGACCAGTGCATCTCCTTGCTGAAGCATGGGCAGCAGCCTCAGTCTACTGTGAGCAGAGACTCTCCACAAGCACAAGTAACCTTGATGGGCTCTCAGTTCACCCAAGTGTACCCATCAGGGTTTAGGAAATATGGATAAGTGGATGGCTATTCTGCATGTATTCCTGTTTGCATCTTAAGGACCAACCCCTTGTTATTGCCTTTATACTTGGTCACTCACTATCTTGAACCCCACGCCCCTGGAATTTTAAGTTCTCGGCTTTTTTGTGGGAATGGGCACATTGAACTGCAATTACTTGCTTACATATTATTCTCTTCCACTTTTAAGAAAGTTTTTCTAAGGCAGATACATGATTATTCATATTTGTATCCCCCATATGATGTTTTGGATCTAGAAAGTTCTACAGAATCCTCATGTGTTCAGAGGTATGCTTTTGGAAGGCAGCTGGATCACTCGGATGCTATCATCTTCAGCTGTTCATACCTGACTTGCTTAGGAGGTAGGGCCTGGCTGGAGATGAGTCTCTAGGGTCATGGCCTGGAAGGGCATATGTCCCCCTCTGTTCTGGCACACCCTTTCTTCTTGGAGCCAGCCAGCTCTGGGCCAAAAGCTCAAAAAACTATGAGCCAAAATAAACCTCTCCTCTCTTAAAGTGAGAGTGTTGAGTATTTTCTCAGCAACAAGAAAATGACCAACGCCTTGTCTTAGTTACTTATCCCTTTCCAAGCTAAAGGAAGAGAAATTTATTTGGCCCACAGTTGGTAGAGAGTTCAGGTCAATTTAAATAACCTCTGCATCTTCATTTTCCTTTTCTTTTAAAATAGAAGTAGTAATATTATTCACTTCATAGAGAATGTGAGTGGTTTAATGAATTAATTCATGTAAAGCAATTGGAACTCCACTTAGTACAAATGAAACATTCAACAAATACCCATTTTTATTAGTACTGGGGTCCTGTTTGACATTTGTTTTCAGTTTTTTAAGAAAATGCTTGTTTTTGATCCCAAAGGCTGTAAAGTACTCATGTTATTTTTCACCAACAACAACCCTTGATTTTTGTGAGGGATTTATCTCATCCTAAATCTCACTCGCTATGGCTTCCTCACAGTATTCTCCACGCATCCCCTTTACCAGAGGCTGAAGAATTATTGAATGTTGTGAATTTTCCTGGTGCTATAATTGGCTCAGGGAAAGATACTTGACCTCTCCACATCAAGCAAAGTTGTATGAAGCTTTTGTGAGGATTTTAGGGAAAAAAGTGGATGCCTTTCCTTGCTGGACTGAATTTGAAAACACTTGAGTCACTCCTTTTGTCTCACCTCCAAAACTGGGGAGAGATTGGAGAAGAACATCAACATGGAAGACCTTGAATGACACGAGTCCCGAATCAAGCCATATCAGGAGCCAGCCACACATCTGGGCTCTTCCTTTTGGGCCTTGTTCCAGTGAGAGCAGCTGCATAAAAATTACTCGTAAATGTAATGGCTAACACCAAAGACCACATGTAGTTTGCTCACGGATGTACAATTTAGGCAGGGTTCAGCAAGCTTGCACTTACTCCTCTGGGTGTGCAAGATGGTGGCCCAAGGGATAGACCCCAGGGTCATCTGAAAGCCTGTTGATGTATGTTAGCAATCAGCTAGGGAGGTTCAGTTCTTGTGCCCATGAAACTCTTCATTTGCTCTTTCCTCAAGGAATTATCTGGGCCTCCTCACATCTTGGTAATAGGTTTTCCCCAAAAGATCACTTTACCTCACTTCCAATATATGAGGGTCCTGGGCAAGCTGTATCCTGTTTATGTCACACAGCACTAGTTTCACCAGCCTCATGAGTTGAAGCACAGCAGACAAGCTCAAGTCAAAGAGAAGGGGAATAGAAATGTTCCAAAAGTGGCCATGGAACTGGGCATATGAGCAAGATAACTGCCTGTCACCAAAGGAAGTTCCTGTTGCCAATTCAGTATAATTGTAAAATGCAGTATGCCACTAGGCCTTTTAAAGATAGTGCTAAGTAATAGATTCTACTATTCTTCACAGAGAAAAAAATACCGAACTATGTCGAATTCATAGTCATTTTTGACAATCTGTCCCTTTAAGTTTGTGGAGTTTATTACTTTCTCCTTCTACCAAAACCAAATCATACCTTTTATCTTCTTTAATTCCTGCCTGCCTCTCTCCCTCTCTTCTTTCCTTTTGCAATCCAAGGGAATCAACCCAGGGCTTTTCTTTCTATTTTTAGAGAGTATTTATATTCTTTTCTTTCTATTTTTTTCTCTTCTGTTCCAACCTCTTCTTTTCCTTTTTTTTTTTTTTTAATTTGAGACAAATTCTCACTAAATTACTAAGTTAACCAAGTTGGGTTTGAATTTACAATCTTCTTGTCTCAATATTCAGAATGTATGGTTATAAGCATGTACCACTTTCCATGTCCAGCTTTTTCTTTCTTTCCTTTGTTCTTTTTTTCTTTCTTTCTTTTTTTTTTCCAGTACGGGGGATCCAACTAATGACCTTGCACTTGCAAGGCAAGCAGTGGCACCACTGAGTCAAATCATCAACCCTTGTCTTTCTTTTCCTTCCGTCCTTCCTTTTTCCTTCCTTCCTTCTTTCCTTCTTTATTTCTTTCCTGCCTGCCTGCCTGTCTTTCTATCTATCCTTCTTTTTCAGGAAAAAGAAACTCTGATTGTAGGAAAACCTAAAAAAAAAAAAAAAAAACCTGGCATATGCAGGACAGATTATCCCAACAAATTATTCTTACTTCCCACAGAATGAGAATTCAGGGACATGGAGTCTGAGACACATTTTTATGAACACTCTAAGCCTTTCAAAACACTTTCCTAGCCATGAAATCTCTTGGACTGTGTAATAAGAAGGGTCAGATGCTTTTAACTTTTGAGTTGCCTGACTCTCTTGAAGGATGCACAGAGCCTGACATCACAAAAGAGAATGATAAATATTACAACGTTTAAAATAATTTCCAAAAGAAATGGCTGTATGTTCATACAAACTTGAAAAAAGTTGAAACACATGAAAATTTTGCATATTCATTCTAGAACTTTCAGAGTCCTTAATGTAACATTTTCCAATGGGGACTGTAAGTCATAGATTATTCTGAGCTAATTTTTTGCTGATGTTTTCTTCTAAGACCTTCTTGCTCAATTCTTATGTTCCAAATAATGAAGTCTGAGAAATAATGGCATTCCTGAGAAAAATATTAAACACAGTTATGAACTTTATGTACTCTTCCATTCTTGGGTCTTTTAAACATTGTTTTGTTTGTTTTATTATTTTCTGCAGCCTATTAAGTTAAATTTCATAGTTTCCATATAAATCCTTCGCAAATGGTGTCCATATGAATCTGACCTCCTCTGAATCATAGTGGGGAATAAGTAGTGTCTTCCTGGGTGGGATAATGTCTTTCATCTGCAGAATGTGACACTATGGTGTGTGGTCACATTGACATGGTATTGAGCAAGATAAGTGCCTGCCACCAAGAGAAGTGCCTTTTCCCAATTCACAGAGACTCTAATTCTTTCTGACAGTCTCATGAGTGTGCTGAGTCTGGTATATATTTAGTAGCTCTGAACACTGGATCCAATCTTTCAGACCAGGACCTCTTTTTAAAAGCTACCCAACAGGCCAAAAAATAGATGGATAGTCCCTGTTCTTTAATAGCACGTTGTCTTGCTAGTACTTACATGTTTTGTTTCTTCAGTTACAATTTTCTTGGAACTCGACCATTTCACACTTGGTTATTTGAAGAGTACCCCATTCCTATGAGTGGGGCTTCCTTTCACTTTTCGTCATTTCTTTATTAATTGTCCTACAACTTATATCCCTTAAGCATCTTGCCAACAAACTCCTTGTTTTTGCATGGTTTTTGGTACCAGTAGTAGGTTGTTTATATCTGTCAGCACTCAATAAATGACAAAGAACAGACTCACATTCTACTGATGTCTGTTTAGCAATTTACAGTTTAATGTTTATGTTGTTGCTGTTGCTGCTGTTTCTGCTGCTTCTGCTGCAGGTTTCTGATGCAGAGAGTACCACAAACAGCAAGGGGAAACTTATTCATCAGTGGAATGACACAGAATGGTCACTCTCTCCAAAATGCATTTCAATAAGCATTGAAAAAAGACTGATTTTTATATAGGTTGTATGGGTGATGGTAAAAGAAAATGGTTGATAAGGAAATAAGAAATAGGCTCAGGGAGAGTAGACATTTGGGGCCTAGAATTGCTCAAATACTTTCCAACTGAAATACATTCAGCAACATGTTAATAGTTGTTAACTAGGAAAAAAAGGAAAGATTGCTTTGTCAAATGAAGTTAGAATCCTGTGGTTAAGACCTTTTTAGTTGAAGAAGTTATCAGAGCCTTTAACACACACAAAAAATGTTTTGTGTGTCTCTAAAAGGTCACAGAGCTTGCGAATACTTTGATCAAGCAATTTTCTTTTCAAGTAGAAGATTTTAAGACTGGTCATTGAAATATTAAATATGAAGTTTTAGAAGGATATTTCTCAAAGTGTTTTCTGAGATCATTGCTATCAACCTGAAGAATATTATAGGGAAAAGGAGGAAATAAGATAGCTTGGCAAAGCTGTAAGGTTATAGATGGTGATGAAAATATATACACTAGTTGCTAGTGACATTTAGTTCTGTAGTGTGTTCCGGGCAAGATTTTAGATATCTTGCATGAATTAACTGATTTTGATGATCACAACTTCATGAAAAGGTTATGACAATTACCTCCATTTTCCAAATGGGAAGCCAAGGCAGAGTTCATGTCTACTTGATAAATAAATGGGCCCAGGTCACTGCATAACTTTTTCTGTTATGTACTATATACTCTACTAACTCCATAATGTTAATCAAAACATGAACACATCATGGAATTAATTTCAGGGAAACAGAATAACAGTGACCATAAGACAGTTTTTCAATATCTCTAATGGAAAGTCTGTTTTTCCTACTTAACATGATAATCTTGTTCTGCGTTTTTTTTCTGCATGACTGTAACTTCTCCCATTTGCAGTGAAGGGTGTCATGGAACACACGGTGATTCATGAGACTGTATTTGGTGGCTCCTCCATGACACTGGAAATACATACATACATTTAAAAAGGGAGCTAAAGATCAATAACCACAGTTTCCAACTTAGGACATTACAAAAAAAAAAGCGAATTAGATACAAACTAATCAGAAGAAAGGAAAAAATAATAGTAGATATCAATAAAAATATGAAATCACTAGGGAAAATCAATGAATACAAAAGCTCTTTTTAAAAGATAAATCTTCAATAAACTAACCATCTAACTAGGTCTAAACATAGAAAATAAAGAAAGACAGAATCCAAATATCTAACATCAGAAACAAAACGTGAGTCATAATTATTCATCCATGGACACTAAGAGGATAACACTACCCTAACAATTTTAAGTCACGTACAGGGTAATATAGATAAAATGGATTAATTCTTCAACTGAGACAGATCTACTAAACCATAAGGAAATGATAACCCTATAGGCATAAATATATAATATATATTATAAAATATATATATAAAATATATTTATATATATTTCTAAAACAGAAAGCACTTGGCCCAAATGGTTTTACTGGTGAATTATACAAAGGATCAAAAGATTTAAAGAAGAAGAAATCATGCCAATTATCCAATCTTGTCCAGAAAAGTAAATGTAGAAAGAACACTTCTCATCATATTTGTATGAGGTGAGCATGATTCTAGTGCAAAAACCACAGACAAGAAACAACTTCATCTTATGAATATAGATGTAGAAATCTCAATAAAATATTGGCAAACCAAACTCAAAATGCAAAAACTGAACTGAATAATAATATACAAAATTACTCACAAAGTAAAATTTATTCCAAGTATTCAAGGATATCTCAACACATTAAAATCAAGTAATGAAATAAATCACATCAACAGGCTAAAGAAGGAAATAGTATGATGACATCAATATGTGTAGAAAAAAACATTAGAGAAAATAATATTCATTCATGCTAATTAAAAATATTTCAAGATTTAATTTCTTATGTGGCTCATGTTAGAAATGTATGCTTTCATCTCATGTATTTTGGAATTTTTCAACTATCACTTTGCTGCTGACAAAGGATTGTCTGAGAGCATATACTGTGTGGTTTCTATTAAAAAAAAACACAACTTTGTCAAGTTAGGCTTCATATCCTGAATTTTTGTAATGATGAACGTTCCATGTGAGACTCAGAAAGCATAAATTCCACCATTACTGGAGGAAGCATTACATGTCAAGTGGCTTCATCTGATTCAGAGTGCTGCTTTGCTCAACTCCCCATATAATTGACTGCTGAAGAGTTATATGGAAATCTTCCCCTTTACTAGTGTATTTGACCATTTCATCTGGCAGAACCATCAGGTCTGGCTCATCTTTGCATATCCTCGTAAGAAGTATATATAGATTAGTGATTATAACGCTCTTGAAAAAATACATCTTTATCATTAAGCATCCCTTTCATTATTCCTAGAATTTTCCCTTGCTTTGACATCTGCTGTGTCTGAAACTCACATGACTTTCTTTTTTTCTTTTCTTTTCTTTTCTTTTTGTTTGTTTGTTTGTTTGTTTGTTTGTTTGTTTTGAGACAGGGTCTCACTTTGTAGTGAGCTCAGGCTGGCTCTGAGCTCACCCTCCAACTCACATCACAGCAATCCTCCTGCCCCTGCCTCCTGAGTGCTGGGATTATAGGCGTGAGCCACCACGCTCAGCACTGTGGTATGTGATACTGATTGCTGTTGGGTATGAGTCTTCATGCCCAGTGTTGTTGTATGTGGCTACCGGGGATCAAACCCAGGCCCTTTCACTTACAAGACAGTCATCAAAACCACTGAGCTAAATCCCCAGCCCTGAAACTCAAGACTCTTAAAGATTTCTATTGATTAGTATTAACATAGTTTATCTTTCTCTATCTTTCATTTCTAATTGTTCTTTCTAGTTAAAGTGACTTTCTTATATATAACATCTAGTTGACTCAGTTGTTTTTAATACACTCCGATAATTTTTCTTTTTAATTGATATATTTAGACTAAATGTAAAGTGATCATTGACTGGTTTAATCTATTTCTTATCTGTAACTATTTTCTACTCATTGCTCTTTTTCTTGGTTTCTTTTTCTGTCTTCAGAACTTTTTTTGGCTATCTCTACTTGCAATTAAACAGTTCACATTCTCATTAGTTGGAAATGTATTCACAATAATCTAAGTTCCCTCTGAAATAATATTATCATTTCACAGATAGTAAAAGTACCTTACAAAAAGGTGTTTTCATTCTTTCCTATCATCCCTTTAATGTTGTCGAACATATCATTTCTATTATCATTTTGAACAAATTTCTGTGTGTTATGTCAATTAAGGATAACAAGAATAAGAAATTTAATTTTACTCTCACTTATTTCTTCTCAAAATTATTCCTTTTTAAATATATACTTGATTTTCTAATATATATTATTTTCTTTTCCTCTAAGGAATTATTTTTACTATTTTTTACAAGGTATACTGACAAGAAGGTTCTCCAACTTCTGTTGTCTGATGGAGTCTTTATATCTCATTTACTTTTTTAAGAATACAGAACTGAAGGCTACAGAATTGAAGTTGATGGCATTCCTTCTACCGCTGTAAATATTTCTCTCCACTCTTTTCTTGGTTGTATAAACCATACTGGAAAGTGCTATATAATTTTCAACCTTGCTCCTTTGTATGTGTAGTACCCTTCCAACACAACACTTCTTTAAAGATTGTCTCATTGTTCTTTCTTATCTGCAATTAGAATATAATATGCTTAGGTGCAGGCTTCTTGATATTTATCCTGTTTGTTTTCTCTTAACTTTTTAGATCTAAAGATCTTATTAATTTTGGAAATTTCTTGGTTATTGTTACTTCATATATTTCTTCTGGTCCTTTTTTTACTTCTCTAATACACTTGTTATGGACATGCTTACGTGTTTTGTAGTTGTCTCACTGTTTCCTGTAATTTTTATGAATTTCAGTTCCTTTTTCCCTTTGCTCTTTAGTTTCAGAAGTTGCTACAGATATATCTTGAAATCCACTAATGCATTCCTCAGCTGGGTCCAGTGTATTGTGATCAAAATCCCAGTATGGAGTCAGCTGATCTCTAACAACGTGATTTTTATACAGCAAGGACACAGTCTAGCTATTTTCCCCAAGAAACATGTGTTTGGAATACCTTTCTTTTGTTGTTCCACTTAAATCGCTGAAAAAAAGTAGAATTATTCTCATAGTGATAGACCCAATATAGATTCTCCAATAAGAAGATTAGATTCAAACCTGAAATTCAATTAAAACTGTTGATTATCTATCCAAAGCTATTCCTATCCCCTTGTGTGTTCTTTTCCTCTTCTCCCAAGTATGTCCCATCAAATTGGGATTATTGGAAGCCAATCAGGTTGATTAGCAGATACAAATTAAGTATCTACCGAGAGAAGAGAACATAATGCTGGCTGAGGCTGGCTTTGGGACACAATGGCCCACAATTGTTTTATGCAGGTCTCCAGCAGGGATGTAGAAAACTGTTCTCCAGTTGCTCTGTCTGCCACCTGCCAGGCACCCTGACCGGCCCAGCGAGCACCAGAGGAAGCGGCAGTTCCAAGCCTGCATCTTTTCATAATTGATGGAAACTATACACACCTGGTCAATCCTCAGATTGTAACAGATGTTCCTATGTTAGGGAAATGTCACACTGCACTGATCATGTCCTTTGGGTTTCTCAGGACAGTAGAGATCAATTTGGACTGTATTGGAAGATCAGGGAAGAATGGATGGCAAGCAATAGTTACTGAGCCTGCACTAGGCTTGGTCCTTCTCCATGAAGTGACAGCAAAGAAACTTCCTGGTTACTCCACAAGATCCTTGTGTAATTACACCCACTCTCACTGATGAGAAAATTAAGGCATAGCAGAATCATATCTGCTTTCAGTCATTTCAAATGTTGCCTCTAACTTGTCTGAAACTAGTTTTGAGTGCACTTCATCATGCACAGCATGATGTTTATTCGTGTTTGTTGAACAGATAAGGGAGCTCGCCCCTTCATCAGAAGTCTGCATGGAGTCCATTCGAAAAGCCCTAAGTATTCAGGTGGAGGTTTTTACATTTGCCGCGGGTGTCAATGAAATGATCTTAGCCACTTCTGAAATGCACATTTTCTTTGCAACATTTTTCTCTCAGCAGTTACTGATGATCTGTTCTATGCCACTTGTTAAGGAGACAGCAATAAATAAAAATTCAATTCAAATAGCACCTGATATTCTGCAAGGAATAGATGTATCAATAAAGAGTTATAAGTTGTGTGGTGGAGGTAAGAGAAGGATGCATAAGGTACCCCACAGAAGTGTCCCAGAGGTGGGCTGGTGGGAAGAGAGGCCAGATACAGACACTGGAGAGATACATCATGCAGAATTTGAAAATACTAATGAAATTAACTAAAAGACTTCTTTTTACTAGCAACTCATGATAGCAATCCTAAACAAGGCAAGGGACAAATTCTTTCCCTCTAAAATAATTTGTTGGTCTTAGTTCTAGATAATTACTAAAGTTACTGTTAAGTTTGAACAATATAAACCTGCTCAGAAAAGTAGCCTATTTTTGTTGCTCACTTTTTGAGAAACATTTTGTTGTACGTATAAATTAACCTGGAGAAGTCCTACAATATAATCAGCCCTTCTGCATTTCCCCAATACGGAAAAGATGATAGGAATAGAGACTAGATACTTTGTGTATTCAAACTGAAATAAAGAGGGGCACTGTACCAACTACAGTTTGTTTCAAGACAGGTTTTAACTTCTACAGGCTATATTTTGCAGATTTGAATAAAACTTGCAAAATTGATACCAATTGTCTTTGAAAATTATGAACTGTTTTCAAATTACTCAACAAACTAGGAAAATAACATGTATTTATTCACTTTTTTTTTAAAAAAAAGTTTGTTTGCAGTACAGGGAATTAAACTCAAGACCTCTCCCCTGACAGACAGGCACAGAGCTGCTGAGCTACAACCTTAGCCTGAAATGATATTTATCAATCATATTATAATTTCCACTAAAAAAAAAAAGTACCCCATCCCACAGAGGAGAGTGTTGTTAAAAATACTTGTTATTTTTCAGAGGAAGAAGAGCAGCTAAGAAGCATATGAAGAAATGTTCAACGTCATTAGTCATTCGAGAGATGCAGATGAAAACAACACTGAGATTTCATCTCACTCCACATAGAATGGCTGCCATTTCAGAATCAGCCAGCAGCAAATGCTGGCGAGGCTGCAGAGAAGAAGGAACCCTTCTCCACTGTTGGTGGGACTGTAGACTCATACAACCCCTGTGGAGATCAGTTTGAAGATTCCTCAAAAAGCTAGGATTGGAGGTCCCATTTGACCTAGCCATCACCCGCTAGGTAGATAGACAAAAGAATTAAAAGACTCATATCACAGGGACATATGTGCACCCATGTTTATAGCAGCTCAATTTGTGATTGCTAAACCTTGGAAACAACCAATATGTCCATCAACTGGAGACTGGATAAAAAAGCTGTGATTCTTCTACAGGACGGAGTATTACTCTGCCATAAAAAATGATAAGTTTGAATCATTTATACTTAAATGGACATACCTTGAGGATATCCTCATAAATGAAATAAATAGGGCACAGATAGGTAAATATCGCATCTTTTCTCTGGTATGAGAAAATAAAGATGTAAATGAGTTCTAGAATGTATTTAGTATATTGTGAAATAGAAAATACTCAAAGTGAAATAGGGTTAAGGGGGAAAATAACGAGATTATAATAAAAAAGAAAGGAAACAAATTTTATGTATAAAAGGAGGTGGTAGGGTGGGTAGGGCTATGGAAAAAAATGAGAATTAAGTTGTGCTTTATACTGGCACAAATCCCCATTGTGGAGTGCAATCATGATGTGTATATGTAATGTAGCAATAAAGATTTCAATGTTAAAAAAAACTTGGTATAGACATCAACACATTGGGCTCAATTTCCGTGTCATAGACTCAAAGAAAAGGAGCATTTTATACCCAGGAGATTGTATTACAGAATGTTAGGATGGAGTCCATCATTGGGAATCCTTGATGTTGGCTACTCAATCTCTGCAACATGTTCCTACTTAGTTTCTTATTCAAGGTAATTATTACTATGTAATTTCCCCCCCTCAGCGGATAAATTGTAACATTAAGTCTTCTTATCTGTTCCTGGTGACATCATTTAATTTTAACCACAGGACTAGGATGCTCCATTCTGTGCCGCGCCCCACCCTTGTTACTTTTCGTCTTGGACTTTAGGTTGGATAAAGGTTATTAACTTCTTCAGGTCCATCGATCCTGTCTTCTGCTAGGTGGACTCTACTGAGGAGCCCTTTGAGAAAGTTCTTGTATTGGTTACCATTGATTTCTATTTCTAGTGGTCCTATATGGATATTTTTCTTTCTCCTTTCCTCCTTCCTTCCTCCCATACTCCCTGATTACTGTTTATTAATGGTATTCACTTTCTCTCTTGGAGTCTTTCAAACATTAATCACAGTTATATTTAATTCCTCATCAGTGCTTCTAGTGTCTGGATCACCTCTGGGTCTGATCCTGCTGATGGCTTTGTGTCTTGCCGGTGGACTGAATTATCTTGCTCTTTAACATTTTGTCATTTTTGGGTGAGGGCCAGACAGTTGTATAAAACAATTTCGGCTGAGATAAGAACCATTTATGCCCAGAAACAGACACTTCTGTCGAGACACTAGAGTGGGTCCTCAGTCAATCTCAGGATTTGGACTATGTTTGGTATTTATGGCTTCCACTGTCATTTCTAATGGGCTCTAGCTGTAAATGTCCAGCATTACCTTGTGTTTAAGTTCAGATTCTGGAATGAGGATATGTTTCTCATGGCTTCTGTTCTGCGCTCTAGGGTCAGTCTTCCTGTGATTAGGAGTGTTACCCTTTTCCAATGTTCCATCTCCAAAATGTATGTTAGCCTCCATTATCTTCTAGGTTACTATACTCTTTTAAAGTCTTCCGTTGAGTTGAATATTTAATTGCCTTCCATTCATCTTCATTTTTAAGAGTATTTATGGCTATTTTGTCTCTTGTAATCATTGTGCTTCAAATATATTCCTAAGTTCTGACAGTGTTATTTTCATTGTCACTAACCTCTACAAATTTCATGTTTTCAATTTGTATTTTCTTTTACATGAAGTTGTTTTTCAATTGTAGGAAGTTTACATTTCCACTTTTACAAAACTGGGGACTGCATCTAGGATGTGCTAGGTAAGCACTGTGCCAGTAAATTTTATTTTGTAAATGATATCTAAGTGTGTATTTATACAATGAGTAGAAATTATTATTTAGCCAGGTGGGCAGTGCATGCCTGTAATTCCTCATTCTCAGGAATCTGAGATGGATTTCCAAAAATCTGATGGGCTCTTTAAACATGGACATTCTAGTCTTCTTTTTCTTCTGGAAAAATGCACTGAATTGTGGTTTTAAATATTAAATATGTTCTATTATAGTACAGTTACTTATGATGATCAAGGCCTCCAATTATATGCATTCTATTTCTTCTTTGTCTATCTTCTTTTATGGAAATTTTCTCTGATTTTCTTCTTTCTTTATCTCATTTCCATTCTCTTTATTTCCTACTTTCATTCAATGCCCTCTTGCCCTCCTCAGTCTTCATTTTCAAAATATTTATTTTCTCCTTTCCTCCTCTTTTTTTGCTAGCACAGTCAATTCATCAAATATTTTCTTTTTCTGTCTTTCTTTGTTGGCTTTTGATATTCTGATTTGAGCTGATTTTTCTTACCCACATCTACTTGTGTGAGTGTCTTTAATTAATTTTACTGTACTGTTTTGCAGGTCTTTTCTGTCTCAGTTATTTTCGTGAGGAAAGATCTTCATAAAGGGTGTAGGGGTAAATAATAGGGGGAAAATGAAATGTATTGACTCTTATTTCATAATTGTTGTAGTAACATTGGATTTAAATCATTTCCCCTTCATTTTTAAAGAATTGCTGATCTTACAATGTTTTGAAGTCAACGCTGCCCTCTTCTGCAGTTGCAGCAATGTCTATCCACTATCTTTAGTAGATTTCATGTGAGTGTTTTGTGTTTGCTTACTTATCTGTTCAATCCTAGAGGCCATAAAATTTCCTTTTTCACTTCTTTTCACCTTCAACACTCAATTATCAAAGAGCTCCTTCTTGCTCTTTGACTCTCTCCTCTGTGACCACCATTTCAAATCATTTATAGGTGTAAGAAGTTTTTGTCATCAATAATTAGCTCTATCAGTAGACATTTTTAGTATTTTTATACTTAAGATTGACCTAGTCTTTCTGGCTGTGGATGTAGAGAAATTTATATCTGTCATTAGCTTCCTTCCTTCCTTCCTTTCTTTCCTGTTCTCTTATCTCCCTTTTGTAGTTTTTCTTCAAGCTACCCTTTTGACTCCAAACTTTTTTGGGTGCGATCATGAATAATAGTTCATGGGGATTTTGAATATTTTTGTTTATATACGGTTTAGCTTGAGGTTTAGTAAATCTGTCTTCTAGTAATATGAGGCTGTTAAGCTTGTGAGATTTATTTGTTTTTGTTATTTTCTAGTATTTTAATAGGATATGTGGGGAGATGTCTCTGATATCTTATTTAGATTTTGCTGCTATTATTTTAAGCTCCCCAGAAGTTCCCCTATGTCATGGTAGACTAATACTCTCCCATCTTAAAATCAAGATAAAAGTTTTAGGATTTTCTGAGTAGTATATCTCAAATCAGGTCAGTAACTAGTTAGTAAGAAATGATGAGTACAATATAATGCAGGGATTAATATCCAAGATTGTAGAATATAAGATAAACTTGGTTGTAAATACTGGTTTTGTTGGCTGTATGACCACGATGACTTTTGACCATTTTAATTCTTTATTATCTTCATTCAGCAAAGAGGCATTATATCCCTCACATCATCCTTATAGAAAAAATAAAACAAAATAAAATTAACTGTAAAACTCTATAGTGTGTTTATATAAATATAAAAATCGCCCCTGTTCTTCACAAAATGTCATCTTACAACTTTTCTCTAGAGTTCTTCTTGTAACATCCAGCTGTTCATACAATCAGAAAAAGCTTTGACCAACTCAGTGTTGGTCTACAACAAAGAAGAGTTAAATTGATCTTACTATGCGAGAATTACATGTGATTTAATTTTCCTAAGACATCAAAAGTAATATTTCACTGTTGGAAAAAAAAATCTAAGTCTAATATCCCACTGAATTCTAAAACCCCTTCACACATTCCTCAGGAACTAGTCATTCATGTAATTTGTTTGGTCCCCAGGTGAAAATAAAAGAAAATGTATTGTTTTCCAAGAATCTTAGTTTTCTGTGGTCTCTTTATTTG
The DNA here is from genome assembly GCA_004026965.1 of Petromus typicus. NCBI lineage: Eukaryota > Metazoa > Chordata > Mammalia > Rodentia > Petromuridae > Petromus > Petromus typicus. Next base: position 113,630 of record PVIR01001723.1, read on the forward strand.
TATAAACACCCTTCTTATGTTGGCCTCACATCTCCATTTCCCCGACTTCCACCCACTAGATCCAGTCCTGTAAGCAAGAAGTCATTTCAGTAAATCTCTAACTCACTGCCCTGGTGGCCTTATTGCAGTTATTTAAACTAAGTCCTCCATTAATCTTTCTTCCAAGAGTATGGAAGATACCTTGTGTTAGGAGTTGTTTCCACCCTACTGATAGAAATAGCTAGCTTCCATTTGAATGTCCCTGAGAGAGAGAGCTTAGGAGGATTTCTTATTCCTGTGCCAAGTCAGCAATGCCAAATTCTGGATGTTGTCTAGAATCCAATCTTTCAGTATAGCACAGCATTTGGGCCATAATCTCTCTTTCTTGAAAGTAAAGTGCATTATCAAGTTATAAAATATACACATGAGTCCATAATGTTGCAGGACCAATAATGAAAGTTATTGCTTCTTGTTTCTTTTCATACTTTCTTTTACTCACATGTTTTAGAGTGGATTCTCATTCTTATTTTCTGCTCTGCATTCCACAAGAATTTTGTTCTATTTGACTGAGTAGGTCAGTAACAAACTGATTTGCTACACAGAACTATTATGATGTACATGTAAAGACTTTCACCAAACAAGTTTAGTATAGCACCATGTTTCAAAAATAATTATAAATAGACTTATCACAGTGCTCATTTTAGCAGAAACTATGACAAGAAAATATCCAGGACACTATTTGATAGACAGACCAAGGTTCCCCTCACAACTACCATACCCAACATGCTCCTGATATCAAATATAATATTGTTTTTAATTTCAGACCAAGTCATAAACTTCTCATATCATTGAACCTTTAAGGCAAATAATATTCCTACTCCCAAAAAACCAGTGGTCATCATCAAATTTTGGTATTGTTAATAACAGTAGTATTTATAATACTAAATAGATTCCTTGGGTACTCTGTGTGTACTGGGCTAAATATTTTATGTACATTATTTAATTTAATTATCATAGTCTTCAATGGACAATATATTTCTTTAAATTTGTCACCTCTGTCTCTTGTTCTTGACCCAATTCCTTGAAGAAGTCTCAACTTCATGGTTTTTCTTTGCATCCCACTGGAATTTGGCTCCTGCCTTCAGCACTGTATTTATACTCTTCTGAGTAGTAATCGTAATGACCAATACAAAGGCTTCTCTTCACGTATTATCTTGCTAAATCTTTTCTCAACCTTTTAGCATTGTTGACTATTCATTTATTTTTTAAATGTTCTAATAATTATTATGACTTATATTTTACAGATGAAGAAGTTAAGCTGCCCAAATTACACAGCCACTACCTATGTGAAAGAGCCAGGTCTAACATATTTGTATTTCAAATTTTCACCTCATTAAGAAATCTCATATCTCAAACACAAGCTTTATAACTTTCGCTCCAATCAGTTTATTTCTCAAGGATTTTTGGCTACTCTTGGCTCCTCCTCTATCATTTCACCTAGCTTGTCTCTTGTCTGTTTCTTAGTGTGATATGTCTGTATGCTTCTCTATGTCTGTATGTCTGCTTTTTTCTCTCTGCCTTTCTATCTCTGTCTCTCTGCCCCTCTATCTCTCTCCATCTCTGTGTCCCTCTCTGTCTTGCCCCTCTCTCCCTCTCCCTCTCTCCTTCTACCTTTCTCTTCCCCTCTCTCTCCCTCCCTCCCCCTCTCTCTCTCCCATACACACTCTACTGTAGACACTCTGACTCTATAATACCTTTACCTACCTTATTTACCTAAAAATTCTTAACTGTATTGTCCAAGAGTCTCCTCACCCCACCCCTTTTCAAAATGTTCTCTGATAACTTTTCCCCTAGGACAAATGCCTTGCTTTCATGTGTGTTTTTCCGATGACAGCATCCATCTAATGTATTGCATTGTAGTTGTGCACCACACAGCTTTTTTCTCCATCTGGTGCAGGCTCCTCAAATGCAGAGACATGTTTTCCCCTCACAGCTAGCTAATTTTGTGCCTAGTAAGTAAAAAGCACTTCATGACTATCAGTTGGTTGACTGGAATTGCTACATTCTTTTTGATAGGTCTACAAATGGCGGCCAGCAGCCCAAATCTGTTCCACCACCTATTTTTGTAAATAAAAATTTTCTTGAAATGCAATCACTCCCATTCGGACTCACTCACATTATCTGTGACCTTTTTCAGTGCTTCTGCGGTAAAGCTGAATAGCTCCAACAGATATAGTAAGGTCCACAAATCTTACAGTATTTACTGTTTGGCCCTTAAAAGTTTGAATAACCCTTGTTTTGGGTCATGGAAGTGTTCTGATGACATGTTCAATGCAATTTTTATATAAAAGTAAAATTTTCATTGTTGATATCATCGTTCCAAATTTGTTCTAAAAGAAACAGGCATGTGGTTCCCATGCTTTTAATGGTATCAAGGGTAGAAAATTCCAGTAAGTGAGAAAAAAAAATCAGAATTTCTGTCCAAGAACCTTTCAAACTACTCATTTCCCTGAGAGTTCTGTAGTTCTGTTCTGTGCCTTGAAGCACTTCTTTTTCTTTTTCTTTCTTTTTATTTTATTATTTTTTTTTTTTTTTTGCTGAACTTCTACATGGTTGGAGGGGCAGGAAAGCTGCAGTAGAAGCACAGGATTAGAAGATTCAAATAAAGCACAACATTCTCCAGGGAAATAGATTAAAAACTATGTGTATTTATGATGTTCCCCAGTCCACACTCATAAGTCTAAAATAATCAGACTTGCCACTGGGAAGAGGTGACTTGT